>LUCM01004367.1:2390-35252 GCA_008360955.1 Fasciolopsis buskii | reverse complement strand
TTCTCCTGTGTATTTCAACATGAAACGGTGTGATAGGCTCAAAAATTCACAAAACGACTTTTGGCTATACTCCGTCATCACACCGCATTGAATGCTGCCGAATTCTACACTGTGGTGCCCTGTGGTTGCGACGAATAAAAATTAACCTGCAACATTTTTACAAGATTACTGGTAACAGAATGCGCCTGCCTGCACCCCACGTATGAGATATCTATTACTCTGCTCAGCTATGCACTGCGTTCACAGTCTCAGTCCCCTTGATGAAGATGACACTCGGGAACAAATTCTTTATTACCGAAAATTATCCTTACGGAATAAGCAACCCCAAACTTATAAGGCTTATTATTGCTGCTTTCACTACCCTTAAAATTAAAATTAGTGGGATACTACTACACATGCACAAGCCACGTACGCAGATTAAAAGACCCTATGAGTCAGAACTAGTTTATTGACTGGATATTAAATGATCGCAAGCTAATATAACTCCCATAGTGTCATCTTGACTTTCAATCCATGGTTCATTTATTCGCATTTCTAAAACTCTCCACTGATACAAATCCATATAGCCATGCGCAGAATAAATGGACCCATTTCTCGACATTTTCCATTGCTGATAAACTGCTATTGCGCTTTTCGCCTCCCATCTACAACTTTTTACTACGTATGAAACAATTCTCACAGTTAGTAGCGGATGTTCACATTCAAGTCCCACTTATTTACCTCAGGCAAACATTTATTACCATTAGTTTACATTTCCATCCGTGTGCATCTGGCAATTAGCCCATTTTATATGCAAAGGGTAGGATCGTGTATGCTGCATTCTGTGCTTTATTTGTCAGTTATCGAATCTATTATTACGCCTACCAACAATCTCGTCTGGAATACCTTCAGATCTTAGGCTTTCTCATTTTCTCACCCCTGAACTTGCGCTTTTGTATGCCTGTCTCATCAGGAGTATCCTACCCAGATTTCGGTGACATGACGGAACATGGATTTTTCTTCTGGATCGCTTGTTTAAGCGAATCTTGACAGGCCAGCAGGGTTACCATTTATAATTGCTCATACAGGCTTTGCTTGCGCGTTCTTGTTAAATTTACTCCACTTCTGACCACTCAAGAAAGTCTTTTTGTCGGCCCGGTCGAGTGACTGGGTTGTCAGCATTTCACTCTTACAGCAACGTGTAAGAGTGATTCACAAGTGGACAAAACAGTTGAGGGCAAGCAAACGTAATACGAGAACCGCTTTTAAACCCTAGTTCTTACGGCCATTCTCGCATGTTCCTGTGCACCATGAATACAAATGGTTTAAAGTTTAGACGTTCTACCCCAGGATGGTCATATATAATATATTTGTCTGGCCGCAGTTGAAGGAAAAACCGTTGCTGGTTTGCACGACCCAATGACGACTACTGATGTTCCCTACAAAATGTCTGTTTGGAAATCGAGGTCGCATATCATAAGCCACAGCTATCAGGTGGTTTGAACAGTCAGTTCCTGCTGACACCGTGGCTTGGCTGTTGTAGCCAACATACCTTGGCTAACATGCTCACTACACTAAAAGTTCGTCGCTGTGGGATGTACATCTGCGAAAACGGGTGATATGATTATGGCAAAAAAGGTTCCTTATGGTCACAGGAAGTTTCCTGTTCCCATGAGAGTTATCAACAAACTCAATTCAGAACAGGTATTGGAAAGTATTCGCAGTTGCTCTTGGTCAATCGGCTCATTTTGGCAAACCTTCATGCCTGCACAAATAACAAGATCCCACCAGATTATTAAGCCTAAAAATAACACCAAATGTGCCAAAAAGGGTGACGGATAAATGTGGTGCCTGGGAAATGCGGACATATTTAAAAGTACTTTGTAAGTCATGCCGCGGCTAGCTCACATTTGGTCTTCATCAGAGAACTGTAGCGGAACGTGGATTTGTTCCCTCGACCGCCAAGCGCAGTCGCGATTTGCGCGTTGCTCACGCACGCTTCGTTCGCAAGCTCCTGTAAAAAACATACTCAGCCTTCCACCACTTTCGCTTGTCTTCTCGTGTTACCGGTCGTGTGTCGATGTTGCCAGTATTAAAATCGTACGGAGCCGAGTAAGAGTGGCACACGGACGGTCACAAAGAATAAGGGCAGGCAATCGTGATACGAGATTCGCTTCAGGACATTCGGTTCTATAAGGTTTCCAGATTGAAGTATGAAGGGCGTTCGAGTATGTTAGAATGAGTCAGGTGGTAAATAGCGCCTGATTGTGCAGACAGTTACGTGGTGGAATACAAGGATTTAGGTCATGTTTGGGTGCGCAGAGTTTAATCTTCATTTTGATTGGAAAGTGGGCACTGATAAAGGTTTTAATTAATTTTGAACATTGCGTGGGCGATTCTAGTTCTACGTATAAAACTGACAAGCTGTGACAAAGGGAATTAATGATATGGTAGATACGGTCCCGATGAAGCTCTTCGCTATGATAGTGTTTGGTGTAGGTGGGCGGTGCAGGCCATTCAAGTGACGGTTTTCTAGTCTTGTTTTCAGCCTACGCTGGCGAATAGTTTTGTAACTTAATATCATCTTTCAAGACGAAATTTCTCAGGAGAAGCAAGCTGCCTACGCCGTTAAACCAATAAAAGGAGCCGGATTGGAGAAAGAGAGATGAAAACGGACTTGGAAATTCTGGAGTCAGCTGGTATTTCCACTTTCAGAACTTTGTATCAAAAGTCACCGAGAAGATTACGACGGGATGTTTATAAGCGCCGAACATCTGAGGAGTCTATCTCACATGAATTGCGGGACAACACCAGGTCAGATGTGCAACATGGAGAAGAGTGACAAATTTGGAATCGGTCGGCAAAGGGCGATGGTAAGCGCAGTGCGCTAAGCCCGTACATCATTTCGGCTGCCGATGAAAACCCCGCTGGGAAGGGTGTCTGATGTTTCCTCATAAGCCGGGTGGATGCTAGGCTGCTGGGGTCATAAATACCATGAGGTTGTCCTTTTGGTCCCTTCGTGTCCAGGTAGAATGTGCCACCTTGACTTAACGTCGGTGCTGGTTTTAAGGGAGGGGAGATTCCCTTCCTGGCCGTTTATCTCTCATCCATAGGCAGAGTTTTACATGTAGCATACCAGGCTTGAAGCTTCATTGTGACTGGTTGTTTGTCCCTTTTTTGTGGCCTTGGAACTTGAATACGTGCCACTGCAGATAGAGAAACGTGCAGCGCAATTTGATAAAATGGGCTTTTAGCGTACAATTTAAATGGAGTTGAGCATGGTGCACAACATAGTCGACCGTTGTGCACGTTTTTTGGTGATACAGGATCTCGCAAATAGAATAAGCTGACAACTAAGACATTAGTCGATTCTTAGTTTCATCTTTGAGGAGGCAGGAGTCAGCTGCAAGGCAGACCGATGAAAGTGACAGCTGATTAACTGGTTAGTTGAACTAAAATACTCGTAATTCAAGCAGCATATTATGAATATGAGGCTTGAGATGAGGCGTATATCGACAGAATAGATACATTAAAAAGTCGTCAAGATAAATAACAGGAAAAGAAGAAGCGCGGGGAAAGCTGGCGTTTCCAAGGCGCGGAGCTTAGCATGGAATTTTCAGATATTATACGGAAGTCTAACTCTCTCGTTGTGCTCCTGCCTACGGGATGTTGCATTTGCTTGAAAGTGCCATTATGCATGCAGTGAGTTCTGATTTCCAACTTTCCCTGAATTGAGCTAGGGAAGTACACTACCGAACAGCAATAGAAAATGTATTCAATTTCTTTGGGTATTTAAGGGGAAAATAAATAAGCCTTAAGTTTAATGTGATTCTTAGAAGGAGGATTTATTCGTCACAAAAAACAAAATGTGAGGAACCGGTTTTATGGAGTCGGTAGAGAGCATACCGGGAAAGTGAAGTCTACACAACTTGCACAAGTTTAGGCTTAAAATCCTGAGACGCGGTGGGTCTACGTGAAGTAGGAGGCGGCGCAGCATCCTTGGCGTTTCTTGCTTAATAAAGGCTGAACCGCCTTGATCAACAATCTGTCCACCTTTGGTACCCCTGGGAATACAACTGGGTGATATTTCAAATGAAATGAGTTTGTTAATGAGGCGATTTTAGGTGGTTTAAATGAATTAACGATTTGTCTCACGACTCTTCCAGCCTTGGTAGTCTGAAAAGACATGTTTGGAAGAGATAATTTTGGACAAATAATCAATTTTTAGATTGCGCAGACATAATCATCTTAATAGCGCTTATTTTTTTTCTTTTAACCCTATCTGTCACTTTAAACCTTTAGGTCGAGCAGTAGCTACTTGCGGAGAGCTGCATTAGGTTAGAGGCACACAAAAGGTTAGTGCATTTGAATTCGTTAGTGGTAACGGCAAATGCCGAAGTTAATTCAGGAATCTGAACTCATCGACGATCCAAGCATTAAGGTCAAATTGAAAACATCCTAGGTTATATGCCGGATCCGATCCGAATCCGGACTCCACATGGTAAAAGTCCGGAATAGTTCCGCTAAAAATCCGGTGAACATCAGGGAATCCGAGCACTATATACGGGAAAACCCCTGAAACGCAACCGGTGCCCATCTGGTAGCTACTGGGCGAATGCTGAACAAGCTCAAACTCGCGCAATCGCTTACCTCCCTCTCTTCCCCTACCGATCAACGATTTTAACGCTCTTAGCGTTTAGACGCACGGTACTCGAGTACCGCATTGGAGAACGGTAGAAACGTCGGTAATGTATAGCAGGAATAGGAATGGGTCAACCGTGCTCCCTCGTTTGGCAGCACTGGTTTACGAGACGGAGTGCGAGAACTCACTCTCGACAGAAACTACCCGCTGCCGGTTGGAAGGGGAGGATTTAAACCAAGACAAAAGGATATTCAAGGCGCAACGATTATGAGATTGATCAGGGGCACAGAATGGCAGACGCAACCATATGCTTGACCATATGGAGAAAAACAGGAATAGGTGATTACTGGCATCGACTGCCATAGTAACGAAGTTTGAAGCCCATGATCACAGATTGTGGCTGAGTACGATTTTAGGAAGCCATGGTGATCAGTATGAATGAGACTCTGTGATGGGAGAAATTTCAATATTTGCCGCTCTATTACTCGCTCTACAACTCCGGAAGCAACAAGGGTTCGGCTAATGTAACAGCGGTTAGAGTGATCATCAATTAAACACGTTTTATGTAGGGGGATTTTGACGGATGTCTTCCAATGGAACGAAAACACGGCACATTTGAGTGATGTGTTAAACACTTCCAGTTTTAATGTTGTGATATCATTACCATCATTTCAAAGAGAAATTAGTGGGATGTCATCTTGGTGAGGTCTTGACGGTGGTTTAGCCCTTAGATCCATATACGCTACCTTAGATAGCTTAAATTACATGTCAGAAGGCACGTGCTCAATAACACGAAGCACATGTGCTGAGTCAAATCCAAATTTAGTGGCCTTAGACTGCAAGAAGGGACTCGGATCGTCGGTGATTGGGCGGAGCGAGCAAACTTGTCCATCACCATTCATTATTAAGCAGAAAATGGCGGATTTTACATGATTCCGTTCTCTAACCAAACGAGGAATTAGATAAAGCCGTTGAGTCTGTACAGGACACATTGCTCTCACTTTTTCTTTCTGTCAATCAATTTGCGGCTTATGGATGCCCTCGGGTAACACATCTGCAGCAGAACGGGAACTTTACGCGTGTGTTGTATGCGCATCAAAGTTTGTTTGCAGGCGGCTGGCGGGGAGATAAGAAAGTGTCTTTTCATTAATGTACTGGGTTGCACTAGCTGGCAGCTCTTCGTCCCCCCTTATATAGTCACTCCTTCTGAGGCCTTAATGAGCAGGTGACTTTTGTTTCTCTTTGAGGGCACATTTTTCCTCACATCACGGACAGTCATTTTTCCGGGGTCACTTGCTAACCACCAGGGATTACTTGTCCCACCACTTTCAAGCCGTCCGCAGAGATTAACATGTCAGTCTCAATTTTGCTGTCACATCTTTTATATGGAGAATGAATAACATTGGCTCAAGGACTTGCCACTCTGGATCCCCGTGTGTGGTCTCAATCTGGCCCCAACCCGCCGTTCCTTTGAGACTCCATGCGCTTATTCACACAAGGGATGTTTCATCGGCCGATTGCCTACTGGGGCTCTAGAGACATTTGCAAACGGTATGAGGTAGACCCACTGACGGATGGTTTTTACTTATGCACACGGTTCTTCTTTGCGAAGATTTGCCGCAACTTCTGCACTCCAGTTCAGTGGTAGTTTATCTTGGCTCATAATGGCCTGAAAACGACCGCACATAGATCCAATCGGAACCGCGGTTAACGGTTCTATGATAGCTCATTGGATCTCGTCCGGTCGCTTGCGTTTGTTTTTGGTTTATCCCGTCCTCCATCCGCTACAGGTTCCCGACTGTTAATTGTGATCCGCTGATCCTGGTTGCAGTACACGGGCCGCCGGTCAGTTTTCGCTAGCGCCCATCCATCCAACGCACACGTGTCGGCTGGGAGGAGTTTCCTCAATCGTTGCCTCCGAAACCGCTCGATGTGGGCTTCCCTGCAACGGTTCCAGTTGTATTCTCTTCGCATATGGCGGTAATATTATTCACGGCTATTTTTCATCTATTTTTCAAGGCCAAATAGAGCCCTCTCCCAGTTCGCCCCCGTATGTTTACCGTCTGTTTTTACTTAGCTTATGACTTCTAACTCCATCACGTTTGTTGGCCCTCTTCCTCTCCAATTTCACTGGCCTCCACATCATAGGAGCCCACCACTCCAACTTTCTCTATTTCTTTCCCCCTTAGAATTGAAAGAAGAACATTTTGAAGCTCATGAAGGTCTGGTTTAGTTTTTTAAAAATCCATTTCACGTGGAAAACCCTATCGTCGACAACCAAGCCCAGAATATTCGTGCATTTTCATTTCCCCATGCCAACGTCCCCGTCATTACTGCGAGCTTTTTCAAGTGGTGATCACCACATGCTCGCCCTTGCCACAAATCCAGCGGCGGGATGAACGCTGGACCTCATTTGCGCGATCTGTGTTTTCCAGATTGTGAGATGACAGCCCTTTTCCTAACACAAACCTCGTGTTTCTTCTCAAATGCAGAATTAGGGCTAAATCCTCCGGTCATTCCATGGACAGGTTGTTGGATGCATCACATGCGTAGCCGCCCGCGTCTCATTTGCGCAGTGAATGACTAAATTCTGGAAGTATTGGCGGTCATTTGCACCAGTAAATGGCATTTCCAGTCAGTTCTTTGGCTGCCAATTCTTTGCTTGTGTGGCACTTGAACGTCTGTGAATAGAGGTAAAGTCTATCCGTCTATTTTGAACCTAAATGTTGACTGAACGCATCTGTATATTTGTGGTCCAGACGTCTACCTCCAGTAGCCTATATATCCAGTCGTTTATTGTTATTAGTGCAGACCAAACCACCGGCAATTTAATTCCACTATGTCACCCACAAATTTAGCATCATTATGCCACAGTATGCGGAGTACTGTCCAATTTAGACAGCCACGTCCCAGCAACTTCAAGTATATTGGCCTTAGCCTCTTCAGCTCCGGCAGCTGGTCCAAAATCTCCGTTCATTATGCTGCACTCGTCCGCTTTACTGCCTGATTTGGCCTAAACCTCAGTCCACCCTGGGCCTCGGGCTTAATACCCTGGCTGTCTCTGTGGTTTCCTATGCCTCTTCCAGTGGGGGAGCCACAGACGATATCCAGGACACCCTTTCCATTTCATGTTCCCAGTACCATTCTCCCTGCTGTGCTGTCGCTAATTATGCAAAACACTGCAGCTTTCTTTGGCTACCTTATTTTGGAGGCCTCCAAAGGTCCGCCACGGTCATGCTGTGCCACCTTCGGCGACCCTGTACGTCTACCCATGGTAGCACCTAAACCTACAAGGGCGCACATTTTTTGTTCATCCTCACGTACATTCTTCATAACTACTACTGGCTGACACCGTGTATTTGGGGCCTTTTAGTCCGCTCATTTCTGCAAAAGAGAATGTTTTAGACAAATGAAGTTATCTGTTTGTTGTACGGTTAACGTTTGCCTTTTTGTGCCCAGAAAATCTCCTCAGACTTTAGTTGGCTCATCCAGCAATGCAAGGTGTCAGTCGCTCGTGAAGCTACAAAGTCCTGCCCGAGCTAGAGCCTGGCCTACGAAACTTGTGTTTGCGAGCTCTATTGTAATCAGCCTGGGCGGTCGCCATTCGTTTACTCTATGTCACCTTTTAAACCTGCGCCCTGGTTTAAACCCACCATACTTAGGATGTCCTTCTTTACCCTGAGGCCTATGTCCTTTGCGCTTCTTGATGGATGACTCTTAGACATTTATAATGAGAGTTTCCACGTCCAGCGTTAAGGAATCTGTAATTTTTGCACCTCCAATTAATGATCATGTAGCCCCTATTCTTCCATTCCGGTAAAATGAAGTCATCCCTGACGTAGACTGCAGCTTTCATTTGTCCTTTCATTGCCTTTGCACCACCAGAGGCCTTAATGCACAAATCCCTTCCTGTTAATTTTACCTTATTAATTGTTGAGTGGGACCCTCCTGATATTTTGCTAGACGCAGAAGCACTGCCGAGAAAGTGCTTTTTCTTTGACCTTGTCCGAAGCCTGGTTTGGTATTATGCAACTGCATTTCCCCAACTACGTCGGAAGTACCTCTGATAAAATCGGATTGTGTGTACGTAATCCGGCAGTCTTGCTTAGTAAACAAGTCCACTCAATCACGTCATGATGGCAATAAACACGGAATTTCTTGGGTGATAATCCAGAGCACCCCAGGCGTGCCAATCCTCGCTATTATCGAAAAAATGCTATTAATCAGGCCCTTCACTTCGTTTAACAAGAAACATCGGTACGATGCTTGGGAAATGACCGAATTCAGGATAGATGCAGAGTTAAAACCAACAAATACATAGAATCTTATATTTGGAAAGAAAATTTATGACACGCTTGCGTTGGATGCAAAATCCTTTGGAAGGAGCAAATATCACCATAATGAAATGGATAGATTGTGTTTGAAGTCGTTTCATCTTGCGGGCGATACGGAAAATGAATGGCCCCCAAGAATCCCGCCATCATGGCAAATTAGTTTGCAAAAGATCCAGTCAGGCAACGGTGCTAGAGGCCATAACCTATCACCCCAATTCATTAATTGGCTACTGATTATTGCCGCTTGTTGCCGAGTTCGTATTAATAAAAATACCATTTTATTTATCGCACAGTGTCAGGAAATGCAATGTTTGTGAGCTTGAAATACGATGAAGTGGCGAAAAAGAAAAAGGCTCATGAGCAATGGTTGCAGGATTTATGAGGTAACAAATGACATACACATTGGATTGCATTTGATTAGTAAGAGCACAGATGGGAAAGGATATCCGCGTGGGAGATTCAAATCGACGAAAACTTCCCGTTGGCATTGTCTTGCTGTCTTTGTTACGCATCTCGAAACTCCGGACCGCAGAAAAGGAAGGATGGTCATCCCCGGTGAGATCGCTTCAAAAGACGAGATCCCTGAGTCCTGAAGATTAGCGCAACTTACATGTGACAGAATGGATCACATATGACAATTAAAGGGGAGACGGACAGGGAAACCGAGGTTTGAATGCTATGTATGACAAGAAGTAATGTTCGGTGGACAATATGTGGATCGGATATCTGCAGGATATAGACTTGAATAACGGGGTGCACTTCGTTGCAAAAAAATGAAGGCAACGACAGTGGATAGAAACTGCGTCGCCGTATAGGTTTATTGGATTCCAATGTTGTTTTGCTTTTGTCTTTTCTAAATTTCAGCTGAATCCAACGGTAGATTTGAAGTTGGAAGGAGGAGAGGTGTCTGCCGTCTAGTCACTGGAGATTCGAACAGGGGTGACCAATGTCAGAGGGGCTTTTGTGGAAGGCATTTGCCGGAAGCCGCACTCTGTTGCCAAACTGGCGGGTAGAATAGAGGTTGGGGTGCAAACAAATTAGAATGTAGGTCATGTGTGCTCATTTCAGACCTGAGATTAAGTTTAAGAGCACGGTAAACGAAGTGCATTGGTCGTATCGATTTTTAGACAAACTGGGTAGTTGCCTAGGCGAGTAAACCTACGGAAACCGCGTGAGGCTCTATGATGACGGAAATTCGAAGGGTCAGAGAAAGAATGTAGTGTTTCAGTATGATGATAGTTGAAAACTAATAACCGTACTGAGGAAGACTCATAGTTTTAGAGGAGGTAAACTTGGCAAAAATAAGAGATCGGAATAACACTAAGTAGATTTTGATTAGGCTATTGGATATGGCTGTATGTTTATTAACATTATTTACTTCTTGAAGTTTATTAAAATAGTGACATCGATGCATTTTTAGAAACTCAAGAAGATTTCGCATGCTTCATCCTTTTATGGGAATAGGTGACACAAATGAGACAGATAAGATGCGACAACCGGTGGATGAACGTCTGCTTAAATTTGACAGATGATAATTGCAAAATGCTCAAATGTTTTAAAGAGTTTGATAAGTAAGAAATAACCTTTAACCGTGAACAAATGCAGTCAGATAGCTGCTTTCATTAAGGGGAAAAAGAAAATACGCGTATTTTGAGGCGATTTTTGAGTTTGATTCCTACAACAAGCTTCAAAGACGAAGCCGTCGTCTGTAACATGCTGCAGAAGAAAACGAAGTTCACTCTTATGTGCCGGAGAGTTAAGCTACATAAATGCAGTAACTGGAGGGTTTAAGTATAATTCAGAATGGAATAGGAGTCCCTCAGATGCACTGGGTATTTTCAATTGCCACCGTGTATTGTTTCTTTATGTTAGACTAGACCAAAGGGACGTACCCTAGGATGGGTCTGACGTGAACTTCCAAAGGTTGCAGTTAATTTTCCCTCACATTCGGAAATCTGTTAATCAGCCCCATTCATTTGTTTGTCCTCACAACTTGCGTGAGAGTGTATTCGGAAGGTTAATGGTACGGGAATAATCTAACCGCGAACTCCACAATCAAGGAGGATGATTTTGTATTCAAGTTTGGTTTTTGGGGTCATAGTACGCTCGGATCCCATGATGCTTCTCCCGCCGAAAGAAAATTACAACATCAGTCGTTTTCGGGGAATAGAGTGACCTTAGGTCTTATGATGTTAATGAAGTCGAAGATTTTTCGGCGAAAAAGTATCGAAAATTATGTCGTCATCAGAAAACGAAAAGACACCGCCTTGAACAATCTTGAAGACAACTTTGACGTACAAGGTAAGGAGCAGGGGGTCCAGAAAGCTGCCGCTCATCACACCGAATACCACTTACCTAGCTTCAAACATAAAGCCATCCACTTGATCCACCTGCTTATAGATGGCAAATATGACAAGCCATAACAGGATTAGGTCGACGAAACGGTAGGGCTTGATTTGATTTTTTAACCTACGGCGTGATTCTGTCAAAAGCCTGCACCATGTCTAAGTAGATTACTGTGAATGATTTTACAGTGCTGAAGGCCGCCGTAACAAGTTTCAAATAAACAGTCCTGCAAATTGTTTCCAACTATTTTCTTAGAAATTCGCACCCTCCAATGTTAGTAATTTCATGTTTCCAAGGCTATGCGCTAATGGGCATGGAGTAGATGGGCTGTTTAAACTTCTCTTGGGAGCTGCAAGGCAATCACTGGATGTCGTTACAAGTTTTTTCAGATTAGAGTGGCTGAGCCCTGAATTGGTTGTTTCTTCTTTTTAGCAATTTTGCGCACACTGTATTTTTATTGGGTTGTTTCAGGATAACCTTCTCTCACCCTTTTAATTGTATCCTGATTCATTTTGAGAAAAACAAAATATCTCTGATATTTACAAAGTTTGGCTGAATTTTAGAGATCGAAATCTTCAGTCGGTCAAAATAATTTCCGTTCAGAATCAAGTTGACGAATTTGGCCAAAGTAATATCATCGGGGATCTTGTGCAGGTTGGGATATAACTAGTCAGTGGATCCCTGCATTTACCTTGTCAAAATGGGTTCCAACTGAAGCTACCGACTAAAGCAGAGAAGAGATTCCACTCAGCTTTGAAACACGGCGTTGAGGTCTGAAGTGGAGGGCTAATAAGTAAAGGCGATGCAAATGAGCACATTAAGCTAAACTAGCCCCAAAAGATATGTAAACCGACCTTTAATATCAAGTCGCAGATATTGCAGTCCTTTGCAGACTCAGTTGTGCTTTTTTCAAACCGCCTTAAAGAATGCTTCCATATGAAAGGAAAAATTACCTTTGAGCAGAAAACTTGAGCCAGCACACGCAGGATCCATTGAACTCTCCAGCTACCGGATTTGAAAATGGTAGACCAGAGGCAGCAATCATTAGTTTGGTTATCAGCAAACAATCATCTTGGCAAGAACCAAGGGTTTTGAACTCATCTAACTACAAGGCATTTGTCGCCAGTCTCAGCCCTTGGATGGTATTTAGCATGGGCTCCTAAAAAGTTTTTGCTAGTATCGATTCTCCGACATAGGCAATGCAGCCACCTCCTCATTGGGTTTACTGGCTTTCTCTGTATGAATTATGACTGAGAATCGGTGCAGCGTTTCTGGAGCGTGAGGACTGCGTCACGTCTCAGCGATTATTAGAAAGTAGAAATTTGATTAGGGTATGAAAAGGAGATAGTTGATTTTTCTTGGCAAGGGGCGAGTATTGGTTAAAAGCAGTGAATATTACCCGGAAGTGTCCTTGCCAAAAAAGCAGATCAAGAAGCGGGAAGCTCGGTTTCCCGTTTATTGGGCATCCTGAGTAGAACCGGTGTATTTATTGAAAATCAATTTTCAAGACATTTTATACTCAATGCTTACTGTTTTGCTTATTTGCTCAGATGTTTTGTTCCTGAGGTACGGAACAGGCATACCATCAAACAATTTACGAAGGGTCTGTGGTGAGCCGAGGCCACGTAAGCCATCTGCCCTGACCCTAATTGACACCTTCTATAGGGCAAATTTAGGAGGGAACAATTCTGCACAGACCAATAGAAAGAAAGGTGTAAGATAGTCCGGCAAGTGCAGAAAGATTGTACGTCATTTAGTGGCAAATGGAAATCACAGATAGACGGGTGATCGAGCGAAACGGACAATGGGGCTGCTGGATGGCTACCTTGTGGACAAAAGTAATGCAATCCCTCTATAATACATTCAGATTATGAGAATGTTGCTGCCATGGGCATCAGTGACACTAACAGAAGGACCTTATTGATGGACTAGATAACGTCACTGGAATCCATGGGAGTAGAACAAGAAAAGACACGCAGTGGATTTAGAACGGTAAGGTTTGGTCGGAGGTAAATGAATAAACGGGTAAATCTCCCGACTAACATCAAGAGGCATGGTTGGATGCATGATCAGTAGGTTCAAATGATCATAGTTGGCGGCAAAACCCGAAGTTGGACTTATGAGAAGTTGCAAAAGATTCTTCTCAGAAACCTCAAATGTTTACTCGAAAAGAGAGAATGCTAGCGAGGAGCAATTAGTATACTCAGTGCATTTGCAAGGAGGAAACTGCAGCTGTTCTCATAAATGAAGTTGGCTTCATTGGGGAAACAACTGAATGGATAATAAATCATACAAGAAAAACGGTGTGGGGAATTGTAATTAAACTGACAAACTAGAGTATGCTGCCCAGGGAGATAGAAGACTACATAATCCGTTGAAAGTGAATGCCGGCGTAATAATACTAAGTTGACACTCCATCAGGGCATCGAAAATGTTTTCTGCATTTGAAGTAAAAATAAATGTTGAGCACTAGGGAGCATGAACATTTTTACTCAAAACCGATCGGGCAAGGCGTGTGGGCCACACGAGAGTTGGTAGGCATAGTATGAGACTCCCAGTTTTATAGAAGATGCTGAATATCGCTGGGATACCAGGTCAGGACTGAGGGGAGTAGTGCCAATCGAGCACTTTGCGCGTCTGTACCCTACAGTGGGAGTTTGAAAGAGACGGCAGTTTTGGGATAGCCAGTAATGTGTGAGGACATCAGCAGCGTTCAGGAAATGTAAAAATGAATTAATAATGAGCTTACCTCCCAGAAAGTATGAGTGCAGAGAGGAGTTAAGAAGTTAATTGGGTTTAAACCGGGCAAAGGTGTTGCGATGTGCCCTAATGACGCCTGGTCAATGTCACGAATTCCCCAACTTCGACGGCTGTTTACACGTTCCATGCGCATGCAGTCATCCGTGCTTCAGCACAGAAGTTCAATTCATCAGACGGCGACACATGGTTGGAGGTTCAATACCCGCTTGAAACTTCTGAAATGGAGGGGATATTTTTGCCTCGTGTTGCACTAGTATTGAGTTAAAAATGCGTCAAAATAAACTAGAAACGACCCGGAATGATGCTATTGGCAGACATACAGAAACAATTTGGCATTTAGAAAGAAATCCCACAGCATGTCGAGAGAACACAACCTCGAGGAAGATTCACCTGTAAACAAAATTGGGAACAGAGCGTTATGAGCGCGGAGGCCTAATTAGCGGCACCGGAATAAGTATGTAAGCAGACTGGATCCAAAGTATTATACCTGCAAAATTCTTAGGGCGAGAAACAGTGTGAGAAAATGCATCTAGAATTACGCGGTGAAAATCTGGGGTTTGCGACTAGCTCGGCATGGAGATATTATGGCGCGCTGGAGTGTTATTTGCATGACGCTCCGGCTCTGGTCCATTCATTTACTTCTCTAATGAACTCATCGTTAAACTTGTCATCCATCAGCGACTTTTGGAGACCCGTCACTACTATTCCCATCCCTGAGTCTAACAGTTCTGATGCACTGGCAAAACCTTTACGCCCCATTGCCCTAACAATTGGTCTAAAACTGACGATGCTATACTTAAGCGCTTGCGTTCTTCTATGTATTTTCCTGACGACCCAGTTCAGTTTGCCCATAAATCTAACAGGCCCACTTTGGACGCCGTCGCCTCCCTTATCCACCACATTTGTAAGTCATTTGAGCATCAGTGAAATCCGTCCGTTGCGGCCTTCTAGACTATTCGTCGGCATTTGGTTCTGCCCCACGGTCTCTTGTACTTCACGAACTGGGAAAATTTGTTTTCCCAAGAATTTTATTACCGCAGCTGTCTGATTACTTTACTAACCGAGCCCTGTGCACACGAGTGAACAGTAAAACTTCAAAATCGTTGATTAGCGACTCAGGAATGCCACAGGGTACTGTTCTTTCCCCGTTTCTCTACTGTACTTACATCAACGACTTATCAACCAGCTGACCCTGTCGTCTGTTTAAGTGTGCTAATGATGTTGCCCTCTCTCAAGCCGTTTCAAACACCGATGATTTCCAGTTTTACCAACAACCTATCTTCTTTGCAGGAGCTGGTTTAAATCTCAACGCATGTTTCGAATGTCTGTTCCCTCCCCCTCGGTCGGCCTACCCATCCGAAACACCTTCCATCAACTCAAAAACAATTACCAGGGTTGATTCTGTAAAATACCTAGGAGTTACTATTCATAGAAATCTTAATTGGACTACTCACATTGTTACCTGTGTAAATGGTCTCCGGCGGTTGTCATTTCAAATCAGGAAGCTTCGACACTACAAAGTGAAACAAAACGCCATCTCCCGATTTGTATACCAGCGCTTTTTTACTGTTCTCTTGTTATTTTTCCAGCTTTACTTAGAAAAGACTTTGCGACTCTTCTCCGGGGCTGTCAATTATTAACTTTTTCTCTGTCAAACCACTAAGTCAGTTATCCTTCAATCTACGTGATCAACAATTATCAGCATGTGAGAAATTTGCTCACAAAATTCTTTTTGGTCCCACGCATCATCTGCGCAATAATCTTCAAAAGTGCCACTCTCATACTTCAACGCATCCGGTTTTCGTTCCACACCGCTTAGAATCACTATCTGTATGAATTCCACCGTCCCATACTTAGAACGAATTTTAACACACCGTGACCTTGTTTTAGCCGAATTGTTGAGCAACCTGTCATAGTGTTTTGATTATCCGTGGATGAGTTGTTTTATATTTTTTCACAAGGCGATTAGTGTATTCTTATTTTTTATTTTCTTATCATTATACTTTCACCTTCAGCCTCTTTTACTGAAATGTGACATTAAAAATTATATGCGATACAACACAAAATAGGCCTCATTTGTTTAATTTGAGACAACGAAACAGTTGATCTGCAGTTCGCCTTAGTGTTGCTCCTTAAATAGTGGATAACTCGGAGAAATTTAACGTAGAGGAAAAGGTGCGGTACGTGATGCCTGACCAGGATGGGTGTGCAGGGTGCAAAATGACGCTTGATTGGAGAAGTACCGCATTTTGTCTAAGGGCTGCATCACCCACGAAGAACTCAATTGACAGAGGCAGCTTAGCTCAAATCCAACACTTTCGATAATATTGGGCAAGCCCGCCGAAAATAAAAATAGAGTATATTGATGTGATCGTGGAAAACAGAGGGACTGCTGTGTTCTATGTATATATATACATAAGGAGGGGCAGAAGGGCATGAATTTTACTTTAGGCAACACCGTTGGTAGTCGATTATAAGGGTGATAGTTGGCCGAAGAAAAAGATAATTAAGGGAGCAGCAGATCGATGACCTCGGGGAAACTGAATAAGGTGGTTGAGGTGCGCGAGCGAGCGCTATAGGCGTGCCCGGATAAATCAATATAGCCGATATAACTCTGCTACAGGAGGAGGCAAATGCACTGGGGAGGTCAAAGCGATGCGATAAACACGACAGCTATTTGTTGAAACAGTGGTGGCTCTCATGAAGCAATCTATTACTTAGATCATTTTGCAGCTGTAATCTGACTATTTTTCTCACAGATTTCGAGACTGTGAAAGTGGTTTTGGTGAATCCATATTTTTTCTGTTCATGTTGGGAACTCTTCACGTTGTGTTAGGGTTTCTACTCTGATGGTATTGTGTAGTTTTCCACGGACACAGTTGACAGATTTGATGAGTGAGAGACGATATCTGGACCACCTGTACGAATACGCGCTTGGGAGATCCCGTCAGTGCGAATGCTGTGGAAAGTTTTGTCAAGCAGGTCGTGTTTAGCGGGTCGATGAGAAATCAGCGGCAGAAAATTGGGGAAGGTGAGTGCTAATAAGAGAGTAAAGGTTAGGATGAGCGAGGACAAAGAAGGACAGTGACCGCTGAATACATCCGCAATGTACTTCGTGTTGCCGGCCTCCAGTGAATTTGTGACGATTAGCTTCGGCAACCTGCACAGAGAATAGAGGATGTCTAAAAGAGCAGTTTGGAAAAGTATTTGAGCTCCTAGTTTCTGAGATGATGTCCGCCAGCAATTGTAGGGAGACGTTCTCCGTGCACAAACATTGGTGCCGGAGCGACTAGAGTTGCGCTTTATTGTGAGAAGTGTCCGAAGCCTAGGTTTGGCTAGAGGGTGGTGGAGTACTGCAAGGGTGCGAAACTATGTGAGGAGGTATCGCCAGACGGCTCGGAGTACAAGGCAGATTAAGGTCTATTTGGCGCGAGAGGAGTACCTGGTATCCTCACTACTGTAATGGCTTGTTGAATGTATTGTAAGGTTGTAGGACATTTTTTATAGTCACTTCCATTTTGTACATCCGTACTAACCTCCGCCAGGCAGTGTGACTAACAAATCGCTGAAATTTACAGCTCGCATGGGCTGCGAGATACCCTGGAACCACTCGCCAAGCAGCCTGAGAGAGAAATGGTTTTGGTTCAGATACTTGGGGGATATCTGCGTTGCCGGTACTGATCTGCCAACTATATGAGTGATCTAGTGCAAATCTGTAATTATTTACGAAATTGTAAATGTTTGCCGCTCCCAATCCAGAACTGCGGGAGATGAAATCCCGATGTATGTGCCGTTTTTGACCGCGAGTGTTGGCAAAAATATCTTGGTTAGTGGAACGTGCGGAGCACAATATTCTGGAACCAAGTTTATTTTGATTCAAATAGATAGGAAGGCCCCGCATTTCTGCCGCAAAAATGCTCAAAAAATTGTCCTGCAACGGAAAGGTGATCAATCGCTGAGGTTTCTGTCACCCACAATACTATCAAAAGTGCCATGTCTGATTAAAGGGACTACGTAGGGCTTTTCAAATAGAATATTTTGCCCTATAGCTATCTGGCATCGATTGCCGGGAGGGACTATGTTCCCGATTCCTCGTCGTGGTAAGAGGTGTAAAAAACGGTGATATGAAAATGTATGCAGTCATTGTGACACAACGTTCGGTGATGGGTTTTAACATGAGTTCCTTGATCTTCGAGGATCGTTCTCTGGGGAAAACTGCTGGTGCGCAGCAGATCACTGCTGTGAGTAGGAGGGTTGACTGAGGGTACGTTGCGGGACATGAAGGCGAGTGACACTGTTTCGGGGCAGGTTTTGCATGGATACTCAGAGCTAGGGAACGGTTGGTAAACAATTGATGGCCGAAGGCTTATGAAGAGTGGCCAAAGGGGCCAAGGAATTCCACAAGCATGGAGAGCAGTTTGCCTCCTGTGGCTAACAAGTATAAATGACAGATCCAGAGGAACAGTGATAATATCGGTATAGAGGTGGATATTGTCGATGGAGTCAATGAGTAGGGAGATTGGAGTGGGTCGCGAAGGGCCGGTGATTGGAGGATATTCAGAGTTCCATTAGGAGGTAAACGTACGAGGACAGATTTCTAAGAAGGAAGCTTTAGGTCGATAAGTGTTGATTATTGGTTGGTATCTGGTGTTGCGGTGGGAATGATTCGCAACTAGGCAGGGGAGTGCAGACAAAGAAAGTGGGTAATAAAGCTTCAGGCTGATGACAGTGGTCACTGTCGGGCTAGGATGGATGGCGGTTTTGCTCCTGCGAGCCAAGGGGGGTAGCGCTGGCCTGTAAGTCCCACCAGGTCCCTTATGTGAAATTTTTGTAATTACTCCAGTTTGGACTTAGACTAAGGAGCATTTTTGTGATGTACACAGTAAGACTAGTTCTGCAGTGATAAGGAGATAAATCGTGGTAAGATAGACGTGGTTCGTTCGGCGACTACGGAATTTGAGAAAACGGAAATTTTCGCCGTTGGGGAATGAAAATTCCTTCTCCAGAACCTGAGGGTATTCGGGATCATACCGAGTGTCAAGGTACCAAGAACGGCTGTTTCGAGTAGCCCGTTGGCAGGCTGGGGATAGTCGTGAGGAAATGGGTTAAGCCGCCAGATTCGCCATCGGACGTGCGAGGCAGTGACACCAAATAAAGACTTTTGATCAGTTTGGGTAAGAGAGGATGAAATATCTAGATCATGGTCCAGCTTTGACAACTGGGCAAACGATAACTCAGACAGAAACGACTTAAAACACTTGTGGCACTCGGAATCTACGAAAAGACTGGGTCTAGGGCCGTGAGTGAATGGGCGCCACCGTATTTGTTCTCGATCTGCAGATGGCTTCCCTTCGCAACGGCGTTTGGTTAGCAAATATTTTAACCCTTTAAATGGGGCGCCTTTGACAACAGTTTCTGACCCTGTATCCGCCGGCTCCTCTAGAATTTGGAAGAGTAAGGGCTACCATAATTTTGCGACTTTTCCCTAACCTGAGGCAAGCTTGCCGGTGCTGAGCCATGCAGTAAATGTAAAGACTTCCATACGTCGCCGCTTCTAGGGGCAGGCAGCCAGAAGCATTAAAAACAACGGTGATTCTGTCCGCTGCTAAAAGTTTTCGAATTGCGGTGGTGACCAATTACAAAAAGCGACAGGCAAGTACTAGTTCTTGAAAATGGGGTAGATTGGGAGTTCAGTGTTACTGATCACTGTGACGAAACGTGAAAACCAGTAGCTTCCAGCGACGGAACGTTCATCTGTAAGTTTGATGTCCTCCATTAGATGTCGTTGGTTCTGCGCAGGCATTGTACAGGCCCTCCAGAGCCACAGAACTCCGGATTGTTCCATTGGTGAGTGATCTTTTCTGTTCGCGCCCGTATTCGATCGTCAGGTTGTTCTTTTTCCTGCATGGACCGAGGGACGACTACGGCGGAATCACGAATAACTTTAATACTTGCCTGTTGGGTTGCGCCACGAGAGTTCTCGGCGATAAAAGGGAGACTACGAATTTGATTTCTACAGAGAGCCTGTGATTTCTCTCAAAAGTTGCTGAGCGAGCACAAGGAACAAGTCAATTATGACAAGGATTTACACCATATCTTGGGGATCCATCACTTAGCGCGCTTCTTCTTTCGTTATTTTCGGAGAAATTATATTTTAAATTTAGTTAACAATTGTCGCAAAAAGTAAAAGTGAACGTGATAATTACCGCTACTTCTGCATCAGACAGGACATACTGAAGAACATTCCGAGCTAAAATTTTCATATGAAGACTAATCAGAACTGTTTGGCCTCCCGAAGGTAACGACTGAAGAGTAATGCGGGTGCAAAGCAGACCTATTATCTAGTGATCGATGTAAACAGTAGTACTGAGGAATCGAAGACTTATTTGGATGTGAAAAAGATCCTTTTCGATGAGCATGTCAAAGATTTTGGCTTATAGGTCATACGGCCATCGAGGCTGAAATAAACGTCATTTCTCCGCATATCTGATGACACCGACTGAAGTGGAATTAACAGTAGGTACACGACAACAGAAACGCACTCTATGGCATACGTGAGCGGTGGGATAGGGGAAAGGTTTTGTTAAGTGGTTTCCCATGTAGGCGAAATTTTACCGCAGATTGCGAGTGTTGAGCACAGGTATCGGGTAAATAAGTACATCCGGTCCGCAATCTGCATCCCAGTACATCCGAGCGCATGGAGTTAGCAGTATTTTTAAAGCACTAACACGGGTACTGAGCCAGCTCTACTTGGTTACGTGATGAGGAGTGCGATTTGTAGATTTTGCGGATGTGGTCGACAACTATGAGCTCTCTTTTAATGAGAATATGTGAATTCATCGATAGCTTGGGAACTGAGGATGACAAGATCAGTGCGACCGATTTTAACATTAGAGTGCTGTGAGCAAACTGGATGCCCATACTATTTCGATTGCTTCATTTGCAGAAATCTGTCCGCATTTTGAGGGAAGAATTACTGCAGAATACAGCGGAGATTAGGATTCCCGACTAGATGACTCAGAGTGCAATATTTTGCACGCTAATGGTTTGAAGGAGACGGGAGTTTGGCCGATCTTGATCAACATTAAAATTTTCATGGAGTCGAGAAGTTCAGGATTGGGATTAGGTTTTCGCGGTTCAGAAGGGCAGTAACGCTGTACTGATCTGAGTTTGGAAGCAGGGCGATCCTTTCTTGATGGTCTTAGACCTCTCAAAGTGTCGGTGTTTTGTCTAACGCGACCTAGTTGTTTTTACGATAGGTTAGCAGCCTTGTGTTCCTTTGAACTGATGCCCTGTAATCAAATTTTGAGCTGCGGGCATTCATGCCGGATCGTTTTCCCTAGACTCTTTGACTGGGAAGCTCAAATAGCTTATCTTGAAATCAGACTGTCAAAACCTCCCAAGAGTGTGAACCTCAGACAATCGGAGACACTGCTACTCGGACACGTGGGAAATCTCTGTTCGCCAGGCGCCACTTGACATGTCACGCAAAAGAAGCCGAAATCCTTCGAGTTGTCTGCAGTCAACCTACCTCGGATAGCTGTGTAACTCGGTCTGACAAAGCAATTTTCTTTCGATGCATGCGAACCTTAAAAGGGAAAATCACCTATCGTTTAGCCTTTAAAACGCATCACGTTTGCCCATCGAATCACCATTATTGCAGCACAGGCTTTCACCTCATAGTTTCATGCCTTTTTAACTTCAATTCGATTACTATCTAGCCCCATTTGGGCCATATGCCGCTGGCATGTTTGTCCTTAGGGGCACGGTTTCTCGAGGCCCCGTAGCCTAAGCCCATATTACATGGAACCTGGATTAACCCAATTACGTATCTCAAAAGAGGTCGTGGCTGCCATGTTAGAAACGACAGAACCCTCCGGGTCTGTAATCCAGAATTTAGGCAGTCAACCAATGACAGCACTAACCCTTGGCCTGATGGTTACAGCATTCCCATAAACCACTACAAGTGCGTCCACGTGACGTCAACCGGCCTGCTACCCTGCCCAGGGACAGTAGACAGGGCTGCCGTGTTTTTGACCAATGAGCAACGTTTACTTCCCCAAAAACATCGGCCTGCAAGTATGACGGCCTCAAACGTATGGAGGCAGATCCACGGATTTTTCAGGTGTACATTACTTAGATACTTCTGGACGACCTACCGAACACGTATTCGATTCCCCACAGATTATGGGATCCAGCTGGTGCATGCTTACTTCGTTCGGGATCAGGAAACTTTTGATCTCACATATTTGTCTAACATCTCCCACCTGCCAAAGCTAAAACTGTGAAAACTAAACCTAAGGCGCATCTGATATATCATCTCATTCCATCAGGGCCAAGCGGAGAATTACTCCATTTCCTGGCATTTTTTCTCACTGGTGGGCACTTCGGAAACGTTTTCATTCCGGGGCCTCCGACGTTTGTGAGCGCCAGTTTCCTTGGCAGTAGGGAAGTATTCACTTGTAATGGTCCTGTAAAGCATCCACGACATTACCGAGCAAATCTGATTTAGGTAGAGGCTGGGTAATCACTTGAGTCCAACGGAACAACCCTCCTTAACGTTTGGCTGAAACAGCAATAAACCAAATCTTACATGCAGAACAATCAAACGTCCACCTAGCGCTCACCCGTCTACGGGCTTGGCCATTGCATTATTGAGATCCTCCCAAAGACATCGTAGAAATGCCACCCACATCTTTCCACCCCCGTCTTTTTAGCTGGGTTCTCACCCATTCATACTCAAAAGAAGATTTACAGACCCAGAAAAAGGGGATTATGGGCCTCAGACTCACATAATACATTAAACCTACCGGTCAAAACTACCTCGGAGGTTAAAGATTTCAGCTAAACTGCTCCTGCGGCCTAGATGCTCGAAGACCTCTATTCAATAATTTGGAGTGAATAGAAAAAACTAATAAAGCGCCACTCTTGGTTGATGGTTAGAACGCACCTATCAAGTAGCAGAGTGGTAAATGGATGCGATAATCTTTCCGGAGCTGCGGTTGGCGCACGTGCTGTCAAGGTTTTAAAAGTAGAATTAAATTGTGAATGGGATGAGGTTGACCAGCCTGTCCATGTGCAAAAGAAATACCCGATACTATTGATATTATAAACTCGTTCGCTACATCCAAAAATTGGTCTCAATCTTACCGCCAGGGCGATGATTCTTTTGCCATCAAACTCCTGCATTGGCAATGTGGTCGCTTGGAACGATCTAGTTCAAGAAATTTGTGTCACAGAATATAGAATCCTTCAACGCAAAGCTATTTAAGGTTTTCGGTCGTTCTTATCTTAGATCATCACTGCATTCCTCATGGAAAAAGAAAGTGAAAAAAGGGACAACAAAAATGAAACGATTGCAAGAATGCAACTGTAAGCTTATGGTCAAGAGCCCTAAAGATAACTGGCAATCCTGCATGAAGGAGAAAAAACTGGAAATCGAATTATTGCACGTAAGCAAAAGCATATTAGGGAAGCAAAGTTAGGTTTGAGGTAATGTGTATGCAGCTTCTATTCAAATGACTCAGCGGATGCTGCTTTGAATTCGCAACAATGCATTGAGGACGCGTGTAGAAAAGGGGTCTAAAATCCACCGCAGGACGAGTAATTAGTCGTAGAAAAGCGATTCACACACCTGCATCGGCTTCTCATCCATTCCCAATGACTCCAGGGATGGGATAATTTGTGATTTCAGCAAAAAGAACCCTCTTGTTCGTAGTATAACAGAAATAAGTCCCGCGTAGTATTTCCACTGCTACCCATGAGACATAAAAGGCCCTTGTTCCATCAATGAATCTGCCTTGCTGTCGCTAGCAGAGTCGAAGTCCCATGGTAATGGTACCTTGCAGCAGCTGTGTAGCAAGATATCACTTGCAGATACCCACCCAATAAGTCTCAGATGTCTGAAAAAGAGGCACAGCGTTCTTCTAAGACTCTGGGTTGGCCAAAGTAACGCTAGGATAACAGCAAGACGGAGAGACTACTGTCAACGCACCATTACTCCAGAGTTGCTCGGATGTGCAGGCCCGGCCTGATCACCCCGTCTATCCGGCAAGGGCATCGGAAGACCGAAGCACAAGGAAAACAGTCCTTGTGGGCCCGTGACATTATCCCACAGCGTGTTGGTCTGCAGGAAATACGGTAGTAAAAATACTATGCTTCGCGGTCATCCACTTAAGGATTGGTGGTCTGTAGATTCAGTAGACGGCAACGACCATCACAAATGAACACTGATCCCAACCAAGACTGGTTCGAATGACTGTCAGCCTCCATGGTAGGCAGCGTTGGAGAAGTTGTATTTCTCAAACACGGTCTCCCGTCTAACACACACTAACAAATCCAATCCCAGAATCAACCGACAAACATTGCGGTAGCAAAGCGCTGATGCTGTCACAACAGATCCAATAGTATCTCACCTGGATACCATGGCCTAACTGGCTGAATGAAACTGCAACCAAAAACCTTAGGGGGCCAGCTCCAAAGTAAAATTAAAAATTCCATACCCATTTGAACGGGTCTCATTCCACTCCCTTCGACGTCCTAAGCGGGACACCAGAAGGGGCCATACTAGGTCCAAGACTGTTTATTATTTTCTTGAATAGACCTCCTATACAAACAGACTCTAAAGTCCTGCTGCGTGCAGACGAAGCGAAGATCTACTGCGGAACATCTGCGTTTGATTAGTAGACACTGCGAGCAGACCTAGGCAAGCACTAACGGTGGTCCGTCGTCAACGACCTCCCCTTCAGCTCATGCAGCCCGAGGTAATGCACATGGCTGACCAACATTCTAGTGAGAACACACTCAGGGAAATCATACCGAGCGGAACGAGGCGAATGAGGGATCTGACGTGGGTCGTTTCGGGCGACTTGCGAGTGACAGCTAACTGTTACGTACTATCCGGGAAGGCTGTGCTCAAGCCCAAAAAATTCAGTCGCAATCTGGGAGAGCTCGCTCCCGATTCATTCCCAAAGTGATTCTCAATCCTAATGAAGCCTCACCAGGAGGAAAACATCCAGGTTTGCTCGCCAGTCCTAAGGAGGGACAAAAATATAATTAAGAAAGTTCAGAGTGGGGCGGCAAATAAAGTACATGGTCTCAGGAACCTACCTTATTACGAAAGACTCCGCGCTCGGAACCTGCACAGCACGGATTATAGTCCACCAAGAGAAGACCTCATGCTCTTAGGAGATATCAGAACAATGTGGAGACATTCTAACAGACTAGCTGCAGAATCGGCGTGGCCTGGTGTCTCACTAAAGCTTGAGAGACACCGTCCAAGGTCGAGGGCTGGGGCAAAGCTTTCCCCATCAGAATGGAACTCATAACCGGAGACGGCCGTGCAAGCAGGAAGCAAAAGAGCGTTCAAAAGAAGGCTAGAGTAGTACTTGGCTGACCAGTATCCCGGTATGCATTTAAAGCACCCCTGATGACATTCGGCACAACACCGATCACCTTAATGCGTGGGAATGATCCCACACCAGAGATCGGCATCAAGGTGTGACTTTAAGGCTTTCGTGACTGAATGACCGACCGACAATTTTTCCCTTGTGTAGGTACGACCGTTTGCTTATGCGCATGGCAGCGTTCCAGGATTTGGTTTCCAAAGTCAAGGACTCCACTACAACAACTGCGCTTAGTGCTTTCGGCCCCTCTCAGCGATGGTTGGTGGTAGCTAGCAGTAGTCTGCCCTGGGTAAGACTGACAGCGGCGGCACCTTGTTCATCCCGAAAGATCCGCTCCCGTAAAAGGTGTTCCACCATTCCCACGCCACTTACATCATCAACTAATCGCAGCTGTGGTGCACAAACTGGCATCCGTAGTACCGCTCTCTCGAAGGAGCAAAGTAAAAGCAGAAAAGACGGCAACGAGAAGCGGCAAGTCACTGTAAAATAAAGTTTCTCTCAGTGAATTACGAAAAATCTAGAGGAACAGAAGACAAAAAGAGAAACTACAAAGGAAGGGAGAAGCACAAGGGAAAAGAGTGAGTGGAAAAAAGAGGGAGAACTCGAGGGCTGCCTCTCAAGTGTGCATGAACATATGGGCACGAATCAAATGAACTTGCACCTTCCATACATTCACAGACACTATATATCTCCGCAGACCACTCTCAAGGCGTTCCGCAAATATGAAGCTATTTGAAATTCGAACACCGAGCAGTGGCAGCTGCCAACTGCAGCAGAGATTGGGCCATCCTTTCTCCTTCCGCTTTCCATCCTTTCACTCTGTTCTTGCCCATTCTGTGACATATTTTCACTTAGTCATCTCTCTGTTCTCTGGTTTTATCTACAGCACGGTAAACCTGAAGGATCTAATTCCGGTGCGACTTAATTATGAAGCAGGTAGGGGTGTAGTGAACCATACACCGATGAACTACTACACAGAGCGCCTGTTAATGACAAATGACCGGATCGTTCGCGACAAGAATTACGAGGTATCTGTTGGCATTAAGCCGGCGACACATCTTCAGCGAGCAACGCATTCAGACAGTCATTTCTCATTTTTCCTAAATTTTAGGCTTTTTCCCGGAACGGCTTGCTACCGTAAGATCGGACGGAAAAGTATTCCAAAACCTTGGTCTGTTATGGAGCCCTGAAACTAACCCCAGCACCGGGGTCTTCGAAAATCTGCAAAACCTCGTGAAATCTTGTGAAAAAACAAAAAATGCATATTCGTTCCTATAAATACGATGTTTTTCTTCTCCTACTCAAGGATCTCTACGGATCTGTTACTGCTGTGCCTCTTTGTATAAAGCGGATGTCTCATGTAGCAACGTACTTTCGCCGTGTGGGATAACGACAATACTTTTCCTTGCAGCAGCAACCAGGCCTCTTGAACTGAATGTACAAGAGAACTGAGGGCAAAAGATAATATAAGACCCGGAGTATAGCAGGCTCTACTTCTGGCCCGTGCAGCAAATCAAGGCAGCATGACAACCTCCATGGCTACATTACGATTTTCAACTCGAACTGAAGGTCGCAGGGTTGTTCGGTTACGGTGTCTTGGGCCCCTGTGAGTTTAGTGGTGCTGCCATCTAGTAAGTTTGCCATGTCGACCTTCTCACTTATTGAGTTCGGGATCTCGAGGTTTTCTCTTTTCTTCTTGCAGATCGAAACATTTCCACTCTCCTGGGAAGCACTGTTTTTGTATATTACACTTTGCTGCGCGGCTTTTTTGGTAGCTGTATTTCGATGTTCTGATGCTTGATAGATGGACTTGATTGGGTTTTATTTTCGTTTCGGCTAACTCAGGTGAAACCACTTTCCCTGGCAGTTCACCGAAATTCATCCAAAAGTTCTTTGCATCAAGGACGTTGACCTTACGAAAGGGGAAAGCCATTTGTCCTATCATCTTATCTGATCAGAAACGGGATATCTCAACTTCTGGGTTGTCCCAACCGGCTTTATAGCAACGCTGCACGCGTTTTGTGGGAAGCGTGCTTAAGTTATTACCGCATTCACAGTAAGTACGTTGTTACACCAGTGAGCATTTTCCTCGATCGGTTATGCTTGTATATATGTATTCGTTTATAACGCTTGTCTTGACTTTGTCAAACTAAGATGCTGCACCCACGGAAATCGGGGTTGGTTCGATCACTGAAAGGCAGGAATAAACGTGTTTATTTTACTAGCTGTACATAATTTTATGGTTTCCACCAGTAAAATCAAGGCCAAGATGAAATCTGGCAATCATTGCTTTGATTTTTACTCGGTAGTGTTCATAATCTTTACTTGATTTTTCCGTCAATCCCGGTTCATTGTTGAGTCCTTGTGCTGTTGCATTCAAGCTCAGGAGACGTAAATTAATCTTGAACGACCACGAAGTACACATGAAATTTTGTTATATGGCCAAGCCAGCTGAGGCGGTGTCCAGGTGAACTAAGCAATTGTCACCAAAAAACGGTCAGAGGTTCGAATTCAAATTATTTCGCTCATTTTGGTAGTGTCGTGTATTTCGGTGTCTCTTGGACCATGACCACTCCTGACCTGCGAGAGCATTACGTGCCACACCACTGCAACTTTCACGGTGGTGGTTGCCAGTCTCCCCTCCTATGTAGTTGGCTTATGAGATATGGCTGGTGCACTCTACGGATGCATCGAATGTGTTAAAACGAATCAGCCAGTAAAGTCTGCGTGACCAAGATGCTGTTAGCTAACCTTTTTGAGGAGCGCGCTAATGGCACAAGTAAAAAACTGTCCAGCTCGGTTCGGTGTTTATCGCCATTAACTTTCCGCCTGCGTACTCTGGTTTTGGTTGCTTCTTTACAGCGGTGTCTACGCAAAAATTATGAACGAGGAGTGATCAAAGGAAAGGTCTGTGGCAACGAGTTAGTAGTGAAATAGCTGGAATTCGAGGACTGACTGCATCACCAAGCCACACCATTCATTATCTCCGACCGTCGCTTGGGAGACCTCGCGCTTCCAACCGGGAGGTCTGACGGGATCTACACGGACCATGCCACTGACTGCGGTTTTCAAAACATTTAATCATGTCATTGATTGACCACGTATTGTGTGTGGTATACAGAGAGTAACATTTGAGTTAGTTGACTATAGTACTCGTTGCGGCATCTTCTATTTGATCCCCGCCGGTTATCCAACTCTCACCTGTAGCTCCGCCAAGTTTAATCATGCGTCAGCGGCAAAACTCGGGTAAGCCGCTCGACAAGTGGGCTGTGCCAGGTGAGGCCCAAAACTTTTGAGACTGTTCAACGCGCAAATAAAGTTGTTCCCGAAGGTGCCAACGAAGTCTATTACTTGACCTAATGACCCACAGTTGCATGGACTCCTGGGTCATCGTCACTTCTGAGAGACGAACACGATCCTAGAGCCACCAGCCATGCGGGGTGTGTTGGACATCTCTGGTTGGACGCCGTCAAGAAATATGAACCGGCTACCGGCACATGGAGTCTTTATTAGTTATGTACGGGATTTAAACGCAAAGTCGACCCGCAGCCCAGTAACGCCCGAGGCACTACGTTACGTAATGCCCCAAAACTTCTTGCTTTTTGTCGCTATCGTGCAGTCGCCATTGTACTGCTCTCCTAGGGAGCGACACGCTTCACGTTATGCCAGTGGCGAGTGTCATATATTGCTAAGACCTCTGTTTGCATGAGCAAATGTGGCTGTGCCCATCGGCATTTGTGGCTGAGGGGTGTGCTGGTCACCCAGGATGTCTAGCGTAACCCGAAGGTGTATGGGTTAAGCAATCGGCCATCGGTCCCCAGTGAGTTACGAGAACCTTAAATAGTTCTACCGTTTTATAGGTTAGGCGGTGCGGTCAAAAGCTCGAGGTAAGACCTCGCAAACCAATCGTCCATTTCACTTGGTGCCACCATGAATCCCGATGAACAGCCAGTGATTTGGAGGTAAAGAACGGAAGGACTACTATGCCTGCGCAAAATCACGCAACGTTTCTTGATGCTGGTAGTTAGGCGGCCGTCCGTCTGAATTTCATCTGATCAATTTTGGCACGGAGTACAAAGGTTGGGGAAGCGGATGACGGCTACGAGCTCCCTCACAAGGGAACTACCAACTTTTCCAATCTCTGGGCCTCGCAAAAGCTGTGATTAACAGGGCTGACAAGGCGCCGCTTTCTTGGCATCCGATATTTCCTCGTACCACTGTTTTTGCTCGTCTCATTTGAACATTGCAGTTATTGCAATCTGTGGTCCGAGGTAGTCATTCAAAGCAAAAACAGATAAGTTCTGTGATGTTGCAAGAAGTGCTTCGTAATGCCTCAAGTTGAGATATTTTTTCTTGCGAGGACTGGTGTACTTTCTTATTATATGCTTATGCATGAGTGTAATGAAAGAGACATGTCCCACAGCCTCTAGAGCCCTTTACGGAATGGAGGCTGGTATCAGGAACCAGGATTCATCGAATCAAGCAGTTAGCCTTATTTTACGGAGATATGACGATTGACAGCAATGAGACAACGATCTTCGTCTCGTCACTTAAATGGAATACAACGGACTAACCGTCTTCAGTACTCGCTCACCGCATACCGGTAGACATCTGTTGACGTAGTATTCAAACGGCCTTAACACTACACACCAGGTGGATTGTATACCGTTTTGATCTCGCTGTCCAGACCGGATTGGACCTGCCGGCTCTTCGAACGTGCAGCGACAAGAAGTAAGAATGGGTTCAAACATCGTTATTCCTGCACCCCTCAAAGTCCGTCTAACTAACCCCAGCCACTCCTGTGCCCCTAGGATAATCAGAAATGCACTGTCAGATGTCATTACGACTCACTCAACGTCCAATTGACCAGTCAGTAGGAAGTCGATTGTGCAACAACAGAATTAACGGAGATCATCTGTCAAGGAATATGCGATCGACGACGACAGAAGCACCAGATATCGGAGACAAAAAGGCTAAATACACACGTCCAAGTGGAAGCTCAGACTTTCGGGCGGATCAGCTGGAAGCCACCTGATCAGCAAGGAACTACCAGTGCTCCGATAATGCGGTCAATATACAGGCTGGGTAAACGGAAAGGAACGAAGACGAATGGAGCACTTTGCCAACCTGCTAAACCGCCAAGCGCCTAGTTGGGTAAGCCAAAGTCCCTAAAGTTAGTGCAAACTGCGACGTTGATCATTCGATCCGAGAGGATATTGTCGCTCCAATACACAATCCGAAGAATTAGAGGGCACGTGATGAAGATGGAACTGGACCGGAGTTATATGAGTCCAACCTTCCAAAATCGTTGGAGCCCTTACACAATCTCTTCCGTTCATATTGGAAAAAAGAACAATTCCTAACGGACTGGGGTAACCCCAGGAGGAGAGATGTTCAAGGCCAGAGTTGAAGAGTACATCGATGACATTGCAATCGAATGTGCTGACTTTCATTGTCCTTGTTCATTGTCAATATTGTTTCACGTGCGAGTCCTGTATCCCCTTCGGTCTAATCTGTCATCCTCATCCTGACTTACTTAATTGTCACGCACTCTGGAGACTACCTACTGAATCTGATGTCGATTTGCACAACGTCAACTGATACAGATGTGGTATGCTTTAGTGGACCGGCGGTGGTCGAATGGATTAAGCGTCTGTCACTTCAAAAAATCGGGAGTTCGGACCCCATATCCGCTGTTTCCTTTGGTGGTAGATACCAGATCGGTGTCGCGCGGCTCGTTACCACCCCTGATCTAATGATACATCGCAGTTCTATGCTACTCCAAGTTTCAGGATGACTGCTACCTATTCTACCCTCCGGTGTACTTGGTTATAGTGGCTACGGGTAGTACGCCTTCCACTGGACTCATGCTTCAAGAATGCATTGAAAACCTAGACTGCATTCCGTAAGTGTTTATGCCGAGGTAGAAAGATGTTGCTTTCGTCAAGGCAGCGGCTATTGATTTGCGTGTATCCCAGCTCTTGCTGATTACTCTTCTCGACCTCAGGCCAATTAAATAAGTTTTCTTGAATTCTATTTATGTGCTCTACTTAGCTGCTTCATTCAGGTTTTGTCGTATTGCGTTCTGCGCTCCACTGTTTCATCGGTTGGATTTTCATGTTTTGTTAAACTGCAATGCGCGTAATCGGTGACGAACTTCTGCAGTGTACGCGGGACGGGAGAAAAACCACGACTCAATGAATAATAAGTGTATAACGGCTGAAATGAGAAAACCAAGAGTCATATTATAAACATGGCATGCCTACGCTCTTCACGTTTCGTAGACCAAATAGACTGGTTTTGGGCAAAAGTAGAGGGAAAGCTGCACTATTCCTGTGGTTTGTCGTGAATGTGGTAAGGTTATAATCACTGGATAGGTGGTTCCAAATAACCAGTGACAATGTCAAGGATGTGGTGGATTCTCACATGATAAACGTTTTCTGCAAAATATCACAGTAGTCTGCTGGTCACCTTGCAACCTGACAAATGTGAACTGCCTTTTATTAAGACCATAGTCCCTCATTTCCCTTGGAAAAGGCACTCGAACCGGATTTCTCGGCCATCAGATGTATTCTAACTCTAATACAGCATTGGACTCTTGATCTGAAGTGGCCAAAGGGCGAATGGACTACTGTTCACCAGGCTCCAACATTTGGTGCTCGCCGTATTCCTCCTCTCACGTTGCAGTTCATATCTTTAGGTCCACGGCTCGAGACTCTACGGTATGCTCTAAGTTCCAATTCCTATTTGCTTATACCTCTGCTTACCACAACTCCATTTTGCCATATTTTATTCGTCCGCTTGTTGACTCAAACACAGCATTCATATAACAACGGGACAGTTTGCCAAGTTGGGCATTGTTATTCTTCTATATTTTATTGAGGCATTTTTTATTACATGCAACACGCAGGAGTAAAGTGGAAGGAGCATATTCCATAGCCGGCCGGGCCCAAAATTGAGACCTCAAAACTTGAAGTGGTATATAACTATACGAGATCTGAACAAGTCAGGCGTGGCAAATACTTTGACATGTAACGATTTCATAGTGATCAAAACCAAATCGCACCTTAACAGTTTGACGGTTTATGTGCCTCATTGGGTGGCTTTCCCAACCAGTAGGGTCCATATGAGGTCCCGTCTCGAAGAATCAGTTAACTGGACAATGTTGGGCTCTGCAAAATCAACTATCTGACCAGTGGAGAAGCAACCCAAGCAAACGGAAGCATACTTTAACTCTAAAAACATGTACCAAGTAGACCAGGAAGAAATCATAGCACTTCACTGGGCAACTATCACCCAATAGATAGTGCCTCGTCCCCTTCTGACTGTTTCATTCGGTGGGTGGAGCAAAAGACGTAAACCGACGATGAAGCGTTAGTTCGCGCACATGAAACGG
>LUCM01004364.1:230752-290980 GCA_008360955.1 Fasciolopsis buskii | reverse complement strand
CGTTTCGCCATGAGTGTCAAAAGCTACATCTGAACCTGAATGGCGAGCTGCAAGAAAAGTGTGAAAATCGTTCAGTTTTTGTCAACCGGTAACTCCTAGTATTATTTCGTCAGATCAGACCCTGATAAATGATCTGAGTTGATCAGGTGAGACTTTGTCGGTACGGGTATGATGACCTGAGGGCGATGAGAAAGAACAGAGACTTGCGAAACATTTAGATGTGTTGAGATATTAAACCAGCTCTGCATAGACGATCCAGTCTAAGGAGATTTATGTTTGTGGTGGTCACAGAAACTGCTTGAAAATTCACCTTTTGTCGAAACGGCTTTGAGAGGGGCAAAGAGTCACCAGCATGATGAATGCGGGGCACGGCGTGAACTAGCTGATAAGTCAATGATGTAAGTTGGATAAGAGACAACGGTGAAAGACCAGCACCCCTCGTAACACGCCTCGAAGGTTTGTAATCAACGGCTTTGAAGTTGTACCCGTCCATCTCGGTGTGCCTGGGTTCGGTTAGTTAGAAGTAATCAGGAGAGGCAAAAGTTTGGTGTTCTGTGAAGTAGGAGGAGGACCGTGGACTGAGTTTAACTGCCGACGAATATTCTAGGAAAGGCGCAACGCTAACAGAACTCATTGATACGTTATTGGAAACTTAAAATCGTGGTGAATGAGGAGCTGACGAGCGCTCCCAAGTGGACCTGTTACATGATAGGCAAACTGGAACAAGGGTCGTCAGGAGAGGTAGAATAGACAAGATCCGCAGAGCGTCAAGTATCGCACGGTCTTTCAGGTTAACGACCCAGAAAATGTTTAAGCGCGAATGCGCGAAAGCGTTTTGCCTAAAGCAAACATTAACTGCTAGATTTGTTGGCATTGGGAACAATTAATGACGGGTCTCTTAGCAGTCAGCGGAGAGAAACGAGCTCGACTTGATGTTTAATCGAGCGGAGTGAATGCATCTGTCAGGGCCACAGCCCCATGCCCTAAACAAGCTGAAGGAGACAGCGAAGTCGGACCACAGCCCCGCCGGTGAATGTTAGAGGTCCGGAGAATGTCAACATTCTCTCCAGAGCAAAACGTGCAACGACCAGAGCATCGCCCTGTTCAAATGTGACTACGGTATAAGTCGAAGGATGGATGAAAGACATGATTACGCTGACCGAGATGCAGCAGACCATTTCCACGTTGTCTCATGTTCCTCCCGCAAAACAGTCAAATGCTTTGCCATAGGAATCAGTTGTTGTTACCTCTCAAAAGTTGCTTGGTTAATATCGTGTCGATGAGCTGGATTTCAGCTTTGATTGGTGTGGAAATGCATCAAACGACGGAGTTGACTATTTTTTTGGGACTTGTAGAAGTGCTCTCTGCATCTTCTCAGAAATTTCAGTATCTGAGAATAGATGCGGCCATATGATATGGATACATTTTCGAAGGGACAGCATATATAAAAAATTGTTTTGGGCCATCCCCTGTGCATAAGTGTCGCAGACATTGTCCCTGGCGAGCCAGTCCGTGTATCATTTGAGAAACATGCAGATGCGAGTGGAAGGGATTTCCGAGGAAGCGTTAGGTTGTTGTGAAAATGTATGGAGGCAAATTTATACTTGATCTGTTTCCTTGAAGGAGTGAAAGGCTGATCTACGGTATACTTTGGGCTCTTCCAGAACCGACAACGATCGCTACTGGAGATGGGAACATGTAATTTCGGGATAAAAAACATAGGAATTAGTTAAGTATCATAACTTACCAAAATCGGGATTTGTCGTGTGGGGGAAACAGGCAAATACATCAAAAGGTCACAGTCAAGAAGCGAACGACACAAGATCAAATAGAGATGAAAGTTAGATGTAGTGCTTGAAACTCACCTACACGGCAATTATAGCAAGCCTGACCCACAAAGAACTACGAACCCAATAAATGCTAGAAACATGCGAAAAAAGAACAGCAAACAACTATATAAACGTTATCTTATGATTACACTGGTTAGGCATGGAAAACTAGGTTGTAGTGACATCGTTTTCTGAGAACAAGTGAATCCTACCAGGCTTTCTCTATCAAAGATAGGTGCGTGTTTTTTACTCAAGTACTATAACTTGTCGGACTTGACCATCCGATCAGAAACAGAGATTGTATGCATATTGCCACACGCAGCATTCCAGATCCTCTAAGCTTGTTCGGAAACTCTCTTAGTCGAATGGAGTCTAAAAGCTGCTCAAACGGCATGAAGTGAATCAGCAACATTACCTGATCAGCCACGATTCTCTGTATGCAGAGACACAAGTGCTAAAACATGAGATCGGATTAATTGAAGTAAAGGAACAGAATGCGATATTTTGTAAACATCAAGCAATGGATGAGATGCGATAATCGTGCCAGAAAGGGTGCCAGATTAAGGTGTGGACCATGTCTCAATAGGATGGTAGAATTATATACTTTGCAAGGGCGAAATCAATGCGTATCCCAGCCTTTGCCTAATAAACTCAATAAGGTTTTTAAACACGTCAGTCGTTCGATACATATGATAGACGAGCGAAATTGAAAAACCATGAGATTTGAAACGAAAAAGCTCTCACACAAACACAAACGCCAAGTCATACGATGACACAATTAGAATTGAACTAGTTATGACAGGCCACATAAAAAGACGTGGTCGCGAATTCGGCCATGAAATATCAGTCCTTTAGAATATGACTGACATGAACAAGAACAACTACTTTAAGAATTTATAAAGAGATTAAATGGGATAAAAATCTTTGATGAGAGCATTCTGAAATATTATCGTAAGCATAGAACTACAGTTGCAACAATCGTAATTCAAGTAATAATTAAAGATCCAATAAATAGTCTAAGCTTACAGTATAATGCACGTAGTAGATGGTGGGTACTTCACCAAACACGGGGAAGGATTAGATGCGGATGGCTGCACTATGTTGATGACAGTTAACGTAGTGAAATGTGCATTTTTCTTAAGACGTGATGAGGTATTAACCCGCATAAGAACGTGCTACGCAGCAGTTCCACATTTTAAGATTCCAGTAATAAAAATTACCCATGTCTGTGTACACTTGAACCGTGGAGAGTTTTATTAGTAGTATCCTAACCTCTCATAGGATTACCGACAGTTTTTATAAGAAGCTATTACTGTATGACAATAAACAATATACGCTCTTCACTGGTAGGGCGGGAAAACCTAGGATGACATCGTTTTCCGAGACAATCGATTCCGTTTACCAAGTGGGTATAAATAACTTCGGACTTGCCAGATCAGAAAGAGTTTATGCATATTGCCACACCAGCTACAGTCCTCTTCTTGTTCGAAACTCTCTTGTCGATGGAGTCTAAAGCTGTCAAACGGCATGAGTGAATCAGCAACATCCTGATTCAGCCACGATTCTTGTATGCAGATGACACAAGTGTAAACATGGATCGGTTATTGAAGTGAAAGGGACAGATGCGATATTTTTGTAAACTCAGCAATGCTGGAATGGATATCGTGGCCAGAAGGGTGCATTTAAGGGTTGCCTGTTCTAGGTGGATTATATCTTTGAGGCGAAACAATGCGTGATCCCAGTCCATGCTAATAAACAATAAGGTTTTTAAACAACAGTAATTCCGATCGATTGTAGCGGCGAATGGAGACCATAATGAAACGAAAAGCTCCCACAAGAACACAAAAAATAACGATGACAGAATTGTAGGACAGCCAGTTAAAGGGTGCGCGTGATTCGCCATGAAATTCAGTCTTTAGATTGACTGGAATGCAGAACAATTTTAAGGAATTATAAAGGTTAAGGGTAAAAATCTTTGATGACGACTGATAAAAATTCGTAGTAGATACAGTTGAAACTCGTATTCAAGGTCACTTAAGACCATAATTCTACTACATTTATGCACGTAAAATGGATCCCAAACTAGGGGAAATTGGGCGAATGGGCTGCATTGTTAGCAGCTACGTATAAATGTCATTTTTGCTAGGTTAATTACCGCATTAGAACTGCACGAGCAGTCCACTTTTAGATTTCCGTAATAAATTTTCCCATGTCTGTGTACACTTGAACCGTGGATTTTAAAGGTTCTAACACTCAGATACCGACAAGTTTTTAAGAAGCTAACTTTTGCTAACTCTTTTTAGAAACAAAACCTAACAAAATAAAAATTGGGAAATTTTACTGCTCTAAATGGAGGAATTTGGGAAATTTAGAATTCTAAATCGAAGTATTATCCCAAAAAGTTCCAACTTGAAACACAATCAGCATTTGCCGGCGAACTGTCACGTGGCCCACGAGAACACAAGCAGGCTGAGGCTGCTCTTTATTTCAATCACTAGTCCTGTGCGTTGAGAGTTATACAGTGTTAAGTAGCATGAAATCGTTAAGATCCGACAGAGGAGCGACACAGAGCATTTCAAGATCAAATGAAAAATTCAAAACCCAGTAATATCGCTGCTTTCTAAACAGTTGTCAGGTTCGAAAATGAACTAAAAGGTTTGTAATTAAGAAAAAAAATGCAGTGGTAAGGAAATCCGGGACAATCGACTGAAATAGTGAAAAAACTAATCCAAAGGTGACCTAGGCTTCATGGATTCCAGCGCAGCCAGTACTCGGTGAACAGTTTCAATTTGGCATGGGACGGACAGCATGATAATGTTTGGATTCAAGATTGTATTTATTGCCGGCTTGAATGAGCTAATCACATGCGTATCTGACCTGTAATCTTCGAAATAATTAATGACTGTGTTAGTATGTAAAAAGCCCACGGTGTCATATGTGTGCGCCACCAAAATGCAGCCGATCATGCCATGTGATCCGACAGTCATTGTTCGGTTCCTTGAATCGACAAATGGAGGCAAGTCCGTCGGTTCTTCCAAACAGACTTCACTGGGCTCAAGCGCCGAAAACGACTATGTATATGGCTGATTTTGGAGTTCTCCTTCATGTTACTTGAGTTCTTCCGAACGATAGTGAACAACTAACATGATTGCAATCGTCAATAGGTAGTAGACGGTACATCGAAGTGGTTGGAAGAATTGCGTTGTGCGATGAGCACTCTTTTGACTTAAGGCGATTCGCGTAATTCAGTCCATGTTCTCAAATTCCACAATAAACATACTTGGAGTAAAAACCAGTGCACGAAGTGTTATAGTCCCGAAAATGGTGCAGACAATGTATGCCTTCTCATAGCGTCGATACGTGGCACAATAGACTGTTGCCCAAATACGATTCAGCAATATAAATGTCAGATTGTATGTTGAACTCGCCGTCACTAACCAGTAGGGTTTTTGTGTGCGCCACACTTGACAATGGATCCACCCGACAACATGACTTGTGTGTGGAAAATGACGTATCCATATGAACACCGTATTCCAAAATCAGCTCAGCATGTCAGTGGTTGTTTGCGATTTAGAATTTTTCATTTATTGTGTTCCAACAAAGCGTTTTTTGTCAGCTCGAGGTTTCAAAGGTTTTGAAAATAAATTGTTCTGAAGGAAATTTCGAAGATAACCGTTTAGCACTAGAACAATGCGAGTTGTCTCACTTTAGGCTGGTTTAATCTAACCAGCTCTAAACGAACTACTGCATGTAGGCAATGGTGAGTCGAACCTAGAGACAATGTTGTTGACGTCAATAGTTTTGGACATGGCAATTTCGTTGAAGGCATAAAACCAGATTTCGGTTTATTTCGCTGGTGAGATATGCGTACGTGGAAACATACAAAAATCATCTCGCGAATCACCGTGTGATCATGAATTTGATCCATTATTCAGCCACGCTTCAAATGTGATTTCCTTGCTAACAATAGTGTGACTTTTGACGTTGAGAAGAGTTCCACAAAACAATTTGTGTCCAACTGGAATGATTAATTCTGTTGTCATACTTTCCACCAGTCAATCTACAGTATGAATTTTTTCATTTCTGTCTGATCAAACAGGAGAGAGTCTGGTCAAACGTTTGTTGAACACGAATTTTAACAGTCGGTTGTGGTGGGAAATATTCACATTTTACAGATGCGAAGACTACCCCAGACGTAAAATCTCTTTGAGAACGAGAAAGTCCAATGGGCTGCCACATGTAAGCACCCACAAATTGGAGCTTCTTCTGAGCAAATTTTTCAGCAATTGACGTTTATTACGTGTGCGAGGTAGAATCATCGATTCGGTCTGTCATTACCTGATAGTTGACAAGTTGAATTTTCGCTATCGTATTTCTATGATGAGCTTCCATCAGGATGTGGTCGAATTCTACTATCGAGAGTTCATTTCACAGTGTTAACTCTACGCGATTGCGAAATCACATTTGCCCATTCCTGTTCATGCAAAACAAGTCATGAGTATAACCATCAACAGTCGTTTCGTTTATGTCCTTGAAAGTAACAGAGGTCAGAAACAAGATCAACTTCTGAAGCGTGTTCAATTAAATATGGCTGTTTGAGTTGCGCATGTGACTGAACATTAATCCTCGAGATTGCTTGCAAATACCGCCTAAATGGCCACGTGATTGAAATGGATCAGTGTGACTACTGTTCGGCCATAATAATAACAAATGAGTTTGAACGATCGGTAGATCGGATTCAGGTATAGATGGTTGATTAATCCACCGGCAGTGGTTTGGTATTCTTTAGTAGGACGAAACAGTTATCACCCACAAACTGCGCAGCTATTAGGTACGTTGATAGCTGCTTTACCTTCTTGGAATTTCAGGAAACTCTGCTCGTAATCCGTTTGCGTGTAGTCTGGAAGACGAGGCTGAATCGGCCATACCTCATAAAATTTAGATGGTTTAACTTTTGCTGCTTAGTTCAACCAAACGCACTCTGATTTCATCGATGGAGAATCTCATGATTTGCTGTTGGTACTGCTGGCTTCATTTGCACCGTAGACAACAACAACAACAAATTAACAAAAGAGCTGTGGGTTTTAATCGTGGTCAGTGATGAATCGGCCTAACCATTACCTTAATCAAAAGGTAGCACAGATGCGGCAATATCGAGCTGGCTATTTCAATCAATCAGCTGAACGAACGATCCGCCTGACGAAGTCAGTTAGTAACGATGGGCTTAAATAGCCCGCGAAATGATCGATCACTGAGTGATGATCACTTATGACCACTGAGAACGATCCAATTTTGATTAATGATCGTACCTTTTATCTGCTCGGCTTTCGAATTTGGGATAAATGTTGCTAGTCAAAATCGATTGAGTATTTGAGGCCGCAGCGAAGCAGACCTTCTTTCCCATTATTTCCGTTTCAAAATATGGATTGTACAAGATCATCCTTCTTTTCTGGTTAAGATTATGATTAGAAGATGAAAAGCTTTAAGGTAATATAAATTGCGAATGCAAATTTGTTTCCGGTTTAACCACTCACTAGATAAAAGTGCCCAAGATGTGTTGAAAATAACAATCGATTTTTTGGGTTCACACAACAACGTTAACGACCCGAGTACTAGTATTTGTTGATTTTGAGAAGTGTATTAAGAACGCCAGCTATTTCGCTAAAGATTCCTTGCAATTCAGCTAAATTGTCATCCAAATCGATCGATTGTCTTGTTGATAAACTCACGGAACTGGACCATTCAATCGTCAAGTGAACAAAGGAACATTGATTGATTTGTATGCAAAAATAACTGCGTAGCCTATACCTGATTCAGTCGTTGGAAGGTAATGGGTATGCCACGTGTTGAATTATGAGTGACTGTATTTACATACCAAGAGTGAACGTGAACATCCCTTAAGCACAATGGTGAGGAGGACATAGGCCGTGGGAGAAAGGAAGCAACGTATTCTAACGCCACAATGGCAAAATGTAAGTATAACAGTTGTAACATATCACTGTCTACACTGTACGCTGAAAGTATCTTATTCCACTTGGAAGGCAGCTCAAAGAAAGTTAAACAAATGTGACATTTTTAAAACAATGAATTTACACAAATCATTTTTGAACTTTCCTACTCTGTTCAAATCTCCTTCCTAATGCTTTTATTTGTTGTCCTCCGGTTTCAGTTGAAAAACAATCAACCGGCAAACTGTGTCTGTGACAGTAGCCATAACGGTGTGACTGGGATTATAATTTTCAGCAACACAGATAATGACACCTCAAATGGGCCAAAGCCCACGGGTACTTGCTGGGCGAGGGAGAAAGGTTATCAACTCGATGAGTCATGTGACTTAGTGGTTTGTGTATTCAGCTGGAGGAGTCCTCTTAAGAGAAGTACATTTTAGTAGTAGGAGATTGAATGTTTACATGAAATAATTCACCATGTGATATCCAACATAGACGAAACAACGGCCACCTACACTCCCTACAAACAACAAAATGGTGGTGATATTTAAAAAAATTCGTGCGCTTTAGTATTTAGCTTACACTAACTTTTAGTGCGTATTCCTGCTTGTGTGTCTCGGCCACTGAATCCAGTGATGATGTTTCTCGATAGCCGAATTTTTAGGTACTCCAAGTCTTTTACTTCACAAACTGAAATTTAGCAATCGAGTGAAGTAGCTGACTGTGTTACGCCGAGGCTTTCAGTCGACTCTTGGGAAGTGTGTCGCATCGAACAATAAATGCTTTACAACAAACTCTGTGGCATTTGATCTCTTTCAAAAATGTATGATAAAACGTGTCGCATTCATACAGGTAACTATGAGGAACCAATTACACGGCAGATTACGGAATGATGTTAGAGCTATCGTATATCACTGTTTCCTATCGGTTGCATCTTGTTTATTTAGTTTGCACACTGAAATAAATAAATGATAAAGTTACAAATGCCACACAAGAAGTACAACACGAGAAGACAAGAAACGACTCATGGGAAGTTGAATAATTGCTCACTGCTCAAAAAGAGCCATGAAAACATACATTTGACCGCCGGAAGCAGTTTTCTGTAGTCGTAATGCAGTTTAACAGCAGACAGATGATGAAGTCGAAAATGCACGTTACGCTAATGAAACCGAGCATTGCATCAGCAGTCTGTAAAAATTTCCGTCCGCAGTTGGCAAGAATTTAAGCACTGAGCAAAGGCTATTCACGGTATTACAAGCGATTGAGAAGGAAAGTGTTTTTCCTTATAAGGAGCGACAATACGGCAAGTGCAACAGGGCGATCGATAAAGTTGAAAAAAAAACATTGTTGTACAAGGTGAACAAGTAAAGTGATAGCATTGTGCTTTAATTGTGAATGATCTAATGCCAAAAAATTTTGACTGTAAAACTTGCCTTGAAAAAGACTACCCACGGTAGTCGAAACGTCGGAGCATTACATCTACCAACAACGCCGTGTTATTAACATATCATTCACAATTCAAACCAATACATGGCACATTGGTTTTTCTATACAATCATCACATCATTTGGTCCTGGTAGCATTATTCATTGAATCTTCTCATGCCATAAGGGCAGTTCACTAGGTCCAAACGGGTACTTTTGTGCTTTGTAGCTTTGTCGATGCAGATTTGAACCCGGCAGCTCTTTTAATCGGCACAATATTGAAGAAAGGTTTAAGTAACATCAATTAAAATAATTGACTATATTGAGCAAGTACTCTCTATACTGCGATTCATTTCCTTGGTCAGTTTAAAATAACAGAATATGTATAGTTCACATAATAAGCAGCAACAGCTAAACAGTTGCGCATAATGGACAACGTATTTTTGTTCCAAAGTACCGATCTTGTCTAAAATCAACATTTGCTACCCAAAAGAACCGGCTGATGTCTGGGTGCAATGATCTCCTTGATAAATACCGCGTGTAGCCAGAAAGTCTGACAGTCGCTTGTGCGTACCCCTGTAAACGTCTTTGGAATAGTGCACCACGAGTGTGGGTTCAGAAGGTGCAACTTGCAAAAGCTCCATTTACTCCTATTTTATTTTGCCGTCTAAAGCAATCCTCGTGCCGACAAAAAAGAGAGGGATACAATAGCCGGCGGAATGTCTTGTCCGTACGACGATATCCACAACCTTTCTTCCCATTTTCATCGGCGCTTGATTTACTGTGAAATCTGTGCAATTCCCGTGTCTTGAATAGTGGCACGGATAACGATTCTCGCGACAGGAGTTTTCTCATGTTATGCGAGCAGACTTTTATGCTGGCTGACTCCCGTTTTAAACCCTTGTCAGTATATCCTAGCTCTTTTAAGTGCTTCAAGTTGTGCATCAGCTAGACGGTAGGTAATTTTATCCCAAATGATAAATTTTAGCTTGATCTGAAATGGCACTATGTATTTTTGGTATGATTTCAGGCGACATGGCACCGCGGATTTGAGTTGTCGACGTTAACCAAATGACTACTATCGCTTTATTCAACCCAAGATGCAGGAACAAATGTTGAACGGTGATCTACATTTAAAAGCCTGGTATAAATTAATCACCGGAAACACTTTCAGGATTGAATTATGCTTTTTTGGCCTAGTTGACGATCATTGCTGTATTGAAGGAGTAGGGCATTTAAATAAACCGGTAAAACTGAACAGAATAGCATTCTTTTCAAATGAATATTGTAGAAGCCAACATTTTCCAAATTGGCTTGGTATTCACCGCAATGAAATATCACAGTACCAATGGGATATGATCAATACATCAACAAATACACCAGACTGGAAAATATTCTTAACGAAAGATGCTCATCTTTGACGTTTGGGTTTACGAAATCTTTTTGTCAGTGACCCTGTATTTGGATAATTATTCGTGTTTATTGCCGTAAAATGTCCGGTAGTTTGGCTGCTGTTTTTATCGTTTTTGTCTCTATGACATTTGGGTGTGTACAAGGCGACAACTGGCGCTCGCTTCTTCTCGTATCACGTTGCGAGAATAAGTTTATTTTTTATCATCCGTAGTAACCGAGAAGAACAGACCGGGGAAAGGTAAACGACGTTCCCAAATATTTTTCTACGGAAATATACTGGTAAATTCTTTAAAAATAACAGGTGGTAGGCCTTCCCAACGCCGTCCAGTTATTAAATGCCAAAGTATGCAGATGTCCGTCTTTGGAAACATATTGGGAAACGGCCCGAAATTTTTCAAATGTCTCTACTTTCTCTTTCTCGGTCAGCCTAACCATTTAAATCGTCATTTATCAATTCAGCTGTTGTCCTATCTCAAGCCGTTTCGAGCAACGATGACATTCAAAGCTTTTCCAACAACCTACATTCTGTTTACAATTTCACTACACGAGCTAATTTAAATCCCAATACATATGAATGTTTCGAATGTCTGTTCTCTGTGTGATATCACCAACACGCATGTGAAAAAATCGCCGACAAAATACACTAAGATTCCAGCACATGCTCTGCACAGTTCTCTATCAAATTGTCGCTTTCATATTTCAACACCATCCACTCTTCGTTCCATATCCTCTGAAAGGAATATCTACAGGAATTGCTGTGTTCCATATTTAGCATACATCTTCACTAACCGTGATCGCAATTTACTTAAGTGTTCAAAACGACGACGACGAGTTTCTTTTCTCCTAAATTTTGCAACATAACCATTGTAACTATAATCCAACTTTTCACTAATGTTTTCCACTGAAATGCATTGTTCATGTTTGTGAAAGTTTTACGCAATAGAACACAATCCAATCACTTGAATGACTAGTAATTTTTCATACCCAGGAACATAGGTTTCATACAGTGCAAGCATGTTCGCATCTTCTCGTACTCAAGATCTCAGGAGTGGACAAAGCGCTAGTATGTTTTCACGATATCCAGAACGGACGCAGCCGTGAGTGAATCAATACTTAAGGCAATCACTTAAAACAGATTGGAAAAAGAACCTTAAACCTCGAGCGTATAAGTAGACTTTTCCAGTACATACCTCATTTGAAGACGAAAGGCGGCATCCGTGTAGATGCTGTAATTCAAACGGCTTCGTGCGGCAACAATACCACATATATGATAGCACGGGAAGGCGCACTTGATGGCAGCGAGGCTGGACTGAATCAACCGAACCAAGACGACGAACGGATTTACAATTTGAAAGAGTAAATATGATACAATACATTCCAAACATTTAGGCACTGTTTTGTAAATTTGTCCATGATTCATTAAGGTGTTTATTTATTCAAGGCCAAACGTGTTAAGGTCAATGAACCCGAGAAGCTCCTTTTTCCAGCGTTGTATTATACTGTCGGAATGTATGAGTCAAACGACAGACTGAAGCAGCCCTAGAATGGAAGATCAGTTCCATTCACACTGAACTGTTCCGAAATTCCGCAGATACTAGGCCAGAACAAATGTACAAAGGTTTCAAGGCAAAACATAAAACACATCTGCTACTGCCGGACTTCATTCACATCAAATCATAAGAAATGAGAGGGTTTTTTGTGTTCATATTATTGACCGTTCTCAATCTTGAAATCGTGGCTTCGTGGTTAATCCTTCAGGACAAAAGCTCTAGAAGTTACCCGGGAGAAAACCCAAAAACTTATTGAGGATTTGGTGATTTAGACTCAGTCTCCATCCAGTGATTGCGTTCTGTCCAAACAGATAGCATTTTTATCATTCGTCAACGTCGTTATTGATCAAATTCAATTGATTTCAAGATAATTAGGAAGAAAGTAAGTTGAGTGGATTCATTTGCAGAATGCGGTTACCTAGATGGATTTTAGTAATTCATTCAGATGAATGTTAAAACTCGTGTTTCCATTGAACGATGACCAAGGAAGAAGTTCCGTACTTTCTTATTTTTTGCAACATCGGCAATTCTGTCAAGATTAAAGTAGCAATTTTTAGATCTTACTTAGCATACGGAAATTTACCGATGCAAAACGAAATTGTAATGAGGAATCAAACATATAACTGCGACAACTTCATGATACTCCAAAAGGAATTTGTGTGAATGGAGCAAGCTGGTTACGAATGGAGTGGCCGATGTGCTACATAAACCTAGGGTGTTCTTTGGGAGTTCGGACCAAATAGCTGTCGTTGGCATATCGCGTGCTTTATCATCTATAAACTTTGATCCATTTTCGCTGTTTTCAGGCAGAACGGTGATTTGCCCACAGTTAGGTTGGCCTGTGAGCTGCGGGACAGCACCAAGTTTCTGATAAGATATGGCTTGTGAGTCGCGACTCATTTCAATTGGAAATCAAAGTCCGACTAACCTTTTCATGTTATGCTCTGAAAACGACGTGGTTCACCTTATCAAGAGCTCAAGGATTGAGGAGAAAATTGATGTTATCTGCCATCAGAGGGGACGAATATTCTGTAGATCTCTTATGCTCCAAAGGCCTCGAAAATTACACGTCTCCATGACTTTTCTGGTTTCATTTCTTGGTCAATTAGTGTAAAATATATTATTTACGGCGTCCATTGCAGATACTCAGCAAAATGGATAAAGAAAGTTAACGCGCCAGCTGAAGTGGCACAGGCATAGGTAAATATCAGAGGGGCGACAGCGGTCAGACAACTGCGTTTCACAACTTACCTGAACTGAAGGTCGCCGGGAGAACGTGATAGTACAAACAGCCATACTGCAAAATTCTACACACCCTGTTTCGGTTACTATCATAAGACACGGCTAACGGGAAAAACCTCGTAGACGACTAAATTCAAATAAATAATGGGAATAATTAAAACTCCTGTCAACGGACGCTGAGCTCGTTCGGAGTCTTGCATATTACATGCCCAGAATGTGGGTTCCGGTATTTTTGGCGCAAAACAGCCACTCCACTCATTGTCAATCTGTTCCGTTCGAACAGGCACTTTGCGAATTACTACAACCTAGTCTCGGTTGCACTTTTGATTTTACATTGCTATTTCGTTTTGTGTCGAGAAAATTTCACTTTCAAGCAATTCACCTGACCTCTAATGCTAAATCTAAAAATGTTTGTTGCAATTTATGCACGGTTGGCCCTAACGACAAACCTTGTGCTTGTCGATTCTTCCTGAGGTGAACACGGTCACACTTGTAGTTGGAGAAATGTGAAAGAATGAAAGCATGTAACGACAGATGATTAGTCAGTCATTTGGTTTGTGGCATGTTCGCCCTCTGACTTGACCGATTGATTAGTAATTAGGGGACCACAGAAGAACGCGCTGAGTTATTGCGTTACGTTTGACAAAGCTGATCAGTTTTCTTGCCAAAGTTGATGTCATAGTCCATGGAAGTACAAGCGTTTGGATCCGCCCATTTCGTGTGCATGCAGGTGGTTATTAATTCAATCGACGATAACCTTCCAAATGTGCTTCTTTCACTTTTGCCTCACTTATACCTGACTGTAATTGATTAACATAAGAAAATGGTGAAAAAAGACGTTACCCGCACCGGCAAATTTCTCTTGTACACAAGAGATTTGTCTGAGCACCATTATAAATGGGACAGTTCCGCTACACTTGTCAGGTGCCTAGTATGCCATCATCCACACGCAGACTGGTAGTGAGGAGCGTATGGTGACATTTTTTTTCTGCGTCTTGTTTTATCGTTTAATTTGGATTACGTTACGTGCGCCCTGTTGCCGTTGTCTTGTCGGACGTCATATTTAAACGATTTTGGCGTAATTCAGTAATACATGTTTTCAGTTCCCAATTGATTTTGGCCAAAACCATTGTGGTTCGCCTCCTCGCTTATAATCGCTTTGACAGTATTTCCGTTTCACAATATATACGGTCGATCGAGTGGATTGGACCAATTGCAGCTTAGGAATTTCATAAGAGACATGACCTTGGGGTTGCATAGTGGGCGCTCCTTATGAGCGAGCCTAATGAGAAAGAATTAGGATTTGTGTCCTAAAGTAAATAAACCGGACAGGTAATGTGGGCAGCCTGCGAAAGCAAGACCATTAATTGTATCATCGATATACAAGAAGAATCCATATCGTTACGTGCCATTGAATATTAGGAACAATTGCCCAGTTCGGACTCGTTTACTATATAGCATCCTGACATTTTCTTATTTCACTCTGCCGAGGTCTACCATAGGCTCGAAATTGGCCACAATTTGTTCCCGAGGCTCGGACACCGGTGGAGATGGATCATCGGCGCGACAGAAGAAAAAAGCGATTTGCTCGCTGGGAAAGCCTATTCAGAGTAAAAAGACCTCTGAATAGAGTCGAAGTATGAATCGTATAGTTTTCGTCAGCTTACTACACGGGTATTTCCACTGATGACGTTCAATTTGTCTGGTTGGATAGCTGTCGATTAGTTAATAAATTATATAGAATGTGAAGATTGCTTTTTGTTTGGTACTCATGTGAGCTTAAATCTACTAAAATCAAAAGTATTTTACCAATTTACCTGTGTACAATATGCCTGACAGTCTATATTCCATAATTCCTCCTGCATCCTGCCACATTGGGTATTATATTCAATGACCAAGGCATTGCTCTGCATAAAAAGTCGACTTCTCATCTTGCATACGGGACGACATAATAGTAGACTAGGTCCGGCGGACTTACGGAATTCATGGCATCAGGTTAATACTCAAACTCATTTCTGAATTTAAGCTGGGAGCAGAATGACTCTGACCTCTTAGGCTAGACCCTAACTTAATTGCCTTTTGGCTTTGAAGACCTAGCATTTTACTGTGAAGTTTGTTCGACTGAGATCGTCATCGCATTTTCTAGCCCTTAGGTATGTTAACGATCACTGATTAGTTTTCGAAAACGACCTGAACAATAAGGATTTGTGGTCTAGGTCCATGCCGAGAAAGGCTATAACTCAGGATCAATATTCATCTGGCTGATGCAACTGCAGAAAACAGTCTGTGATCATCGACACTCTATCTGTGAAACTATCTACCCTGGGTTCGGTGATCACGTATTTCCTGGGCATGGAAAATTCATCGAAGGTCATGCCTTTCCGTCCAAAGTCATTGCGGAGATCAAACTTCTATCTGATTAAAACAAATAATAAGTGTTGCGGACTGGAAGTAAGTAGATATATATACGGGAGACGTCATCCAGACTGTGATCGAAATGTTGCGACCTCAAGGTCGAATGGCGCATATTTTCAAAATCATTGAAAAAATATCCTTTTGGATTAATTTCATTGAACTGTCAATTTTAACAAGGAATTGACTTCGCACAGTATTTCATTAGATTTTCTTAATGAGGTTCGTCGATCACGTTCATAAAATTGTGTCAAAGTCTGGGCGTTGACCTAAGAAGCCGAATAACCGAAAACGAGTCATCCTTGTAATGAATCATTGAATTCATTTTTCTAATTACAATGATATTATTTATTCTGGACCACAGAACTACTTCTAATTGCATATTAAGTTCTATGTCATTTACCAGTTTCAGCCTTAGCCATTTGGTCGCCCGAAACCATAGGCTACTTATTAAAAATCCACTTCCGGAAATTTTTTGCGCAAATGCGCCAAACACAGTCGACTGATAGCCGCATATATAACCGATAGGATCTCACCATAATCGATTTCTCACTAGTTACCATCGATATGCTCCCAAGCTAGAAACTGCTGAGCCCCTGGGATAATTCCTAAGTTAGACAAAAAACGACTGGATTCCGTTAATCGGGTTGATGTCAGTACGGCAGGGTCGGAACCTGCCAATGCAAACAGACACATAGCACACTGCGTTAATTTTACAATAATAAAAGTTTACTGAATCATTATAATTACGTCAATTTGTCAGTAAGCGGAAGGATCGTCAATACGATGCCCTGTGTAATTCGGCTTGTGCAGAAATGGAATAAAGCGGCTTTTGAATATCAGCTCCCGGTGTGTTGTGATTTGGAGTTCTATGGCCACATTTCACACATTTCAAATGGTTAATTTAACCAAGCAAACCCTAAAAATCTTCAAAAAAGAACCTTATTAGATCACTGAACAATCCCCTTTGTGGCGAATCGCAAAGTTTTGACCTAAAGAAAAAATATCTGCAAATCAGAACAACAATGAAAGTTGAAAACCATTGTTTCCAAGTAAATGTTGGTTTTCCTCGTTTTAATTTTTCCGTTGCAAGCATGCTGCTAGTGTTAATCGGTTGCAGTAAGATAGGCCGGACTGAAATGGGACCAGTTAGAGACCAATTATCCGTTTGCGAAAAGAGCGTATTCAATAGGTGTTTGATATATATTTCTGACTGACAGTGCAGGCTTACCTAATTTAGGTGTAAGTGTGCGCATGAACCAAATTCTGATATCAGTCCATATAGGCATCATGAACTGCTATTCAGTACAATTGGAATAAAGACACCTAGGAGCTGATCGTATCTTTGGTTAAATGTGACTGGAGAAGATGGGAATATCACTTTAGTGCCATTCATTCTGTGAAGTACTCGTGATCTTCATTCGTGATTAGTGGAGATAATGAGCATATTTTAATTGAGGTATTTAAAAAAGGTGCAGTTCCGCCTAATATGCAAGTTTTTATGGTTGAATTCTAGCCACGTTTTGTTGGCAAATCGAATGTTTACTAATTTGTGATAACCAACCTAGAAGGTCATAGAAAGCGGACGATTCAAGCGTTCGGTTATGGTTACAAAACGTACGGTATCCATGTAAACCAAATAAACAAAAGTGAATGTGCGAATAATTGTGAGAGTAGGCTTCTGGTAGACAGAATTATGAATATTGAAGCGACCCTAGAAATATTATTAAAAAATTTAATGACTGTTAAAGTACCCACAAAGAGGTTTTGACATGGGCGGCTTTTGTTGCAAATGAAGCCTGATCAGTTGGCGGGTAATAAGATCTAAAAGATGATAACGAACCCGTTTTTGCCAGCGTCAAAACAACTACAAAACTCTGTTAAACTGCCGTGTTTCAAAATTGCCAATGAAGCAGTTAAATTCTTCAAAATGTTGTCCAGTTTACATTCTTTCCATGTTAGCCATCGCGCTTAGACCTCGGATACCTGAGGACGAAACATGAGGAAGTGAACAAATGGAACATAATGCAGAAGAACCTGGAAAAATTGAAGCTTAGGTTTGAATGAAACTTGAAGAACCATAGATACAATAACAAGCGAATGCAAAGACACGTTTCGTTTGCTTTTGCCTACACATTTTTGCCGTGTATTTATTCTCGTGATGAATGATCAAAATCTATTTCCACAGTTTCTCTAAAATGGTTTGCACATTCTAATATGAAAAAACTTTCCGGGAATCGTTTACTATCGCGAATACGAAAAAGAACCTTCGGCTATGTTCGACAAGTAACATTAAAACAGTTCAAACACACATGGATAATTTAGTAATACCGTTGAATATGGTTGACAGGTATAAATGAAAAAAAGCTTCTAAGTTTTACTATCTTATGTCTTTTGGTTTCAAATGAATACTACATGCATTTCAATCACATTTACTTCAGGTTGACACCTAACAGGGGGAGTGTGAAGGTTAGAATTCTTTTCCGAGCATGTCCTGTTTGGGTACAATGTCATGTCTATGGTTAATAGCTATCAGGCAGGAGCAAATGGTTGCTGAAAACGTACTAGTTAATAATTTGGGATTGATACATCTTAACCTCAGTGAAGTGCCGTCATTTCTGATAAATCAGACTTCCACATTTCACGATCTTGTGGAGCAAAACCCACCTGAACAATGAGGTGATTTTAACGGCACACCTTATTAAGGCTAAACATGCAGGATGCAGCTTGAAAGCAAACCAAAAACCACTGAAAGATATATCTGCTAATCCTGTGAAGGTGACAATTCAGCCTAAAAATGACATTATCCATTGGATCAGCATCACGTTATCCTTGGAATTGACTCGGACGATCGAGCTTACCTTCCAGAAAGACACGGTCGAATATCACGGGCTCTGGATCCAGAATGTAGTTTGGATTTCATATCACAAGGTGTCGGATACCAAAAATGTTGTTTCTGTTCATTCCGGTTATTCGACTGATCTACTCAGTAGTTCCCCAACCATCTTGCTTCACTATTCACGGCTTACCAAACCATAGTGGATTTGAAGTCCCTGGTGCTTTTCAAGGCGGCGTTTCACTCCAGTCCACCTATTACTTACTCACTCAGCTTTTATTGTTCTTTAAATTTACTGTTTCCCATTTTTTCTTCTCGTGATTTTGTGTCACCCTGGCTGCCAATCCCTCAATTTGATTGGGATTGTACATGCAAACACACCAATTGGGCATGTAACAACATCCGTCTCTACTTCGTAACTAATTTTGCATCTATTTTCTTTAAAATCCCACTATTCATATTAAGGGGATACTGACATTCGCATCACCAAAGCAGATAAACACAAGCACACTGCTTTTGGACGTGACCTCGACTATCCTTAGGCTGTGCCTTGTATCTCCCACCTTCGTATCGGTATACTGACCACATTCCTTGCATTAATACACAGGCATCGGAGCTTGGCCGGATGCATGATCTACTATGGATGTCAATCATCGTCGTTTGGATTCATTGCGAGCGTTTTCATAATTCACAAACAAATACAATCCTATTGTTTTGCCCCAAATTCTGGGCTGATCTTTCGTTGAGAATTAGTTCCTCTTTGGACAGCACGCCCAAGCAGTTTGCGGTGGAACATTTCAGTTCGTCATTTATATTCATCATTTAGCCACTGAAAAAACACAACAGTAGCTGAAATCGAAGTCCAAAAAAATACTAGCAACTCGCAGGAGATGAATTCGTGAGCAAGAACACTTTTCGCATATATGAAAAGCACAGTGGAAACGGTTGACCAGGTCTTTTAACCATTAGGCAGCAGTAAATGGTTTCCCCACTCGGAACTAAGAAACCTCTGTTTGAAGTCTGATTAATCCAACTCAGTAACTGCATTCTCAAATAATATTACACATTGGGCTCAAAATTATTCCAAAACATAAAAACCTTGCGAATTCTCAGCCTCCTAAGTTTCTTCAGTATATTGGTGTAAACAGTTTGCTCGATGAAAAAATATTGATTATTGGCGCATTGACTAACGCGAAGAAATCGACGGTCTCTTTCAGTCATCCATAAACGAAGAAAATTCGGAGGCCTGATCGATTCTTCAATTTGTACTAGACAAAGGCAAAATACGTGCAGAATTATCTGTCTTTTATTGCCAAAAGGAGTTGTAGTTTGTGCTTTTTGTTATTTGGAATGCACACCAATGTTGTCTAGTCAATGAAATCAGTACGATGCTACTCCATTATTTACAGGAATTGAAATAACGCCTGGAAATTTTCCAGTATCGTAAAAATTGATTTGTTGGCCAGAGTGATTGGAAATAAACGGTCAATTTTTACAACTAAAATCCACAATGCACATGGCTTGTCATTAACATTATCAGAAGGATATTTTTAGTTCATAAAATCCCGAAAAACCAGTCGATGTAGTAGGAACACAGCATCAAATATTGTGTTCCTCTGTCAGTCATGTTTGTAGCGGTGACTAAGGCAACCTTTTTGCTTTCGTTTTTTAACTCAAAGATTAATTGAGTCTGTTTTGCTGAATGTGAAATTCTTTGATGAATAAAACAACGTCCAGTTTAGTCACCGTTCAGCCATCAGTATCACAGGCATGTTGAAAATGATGACGGTGATTAGGTAGGCGCTTACAATTCTTAACATAGCAAATTCCTAACCACGTAGAAAAGAAGAAACTTCGCCGATGAGGATGGAATTCACTTCAATTTCCTAAAATACGGATGAAATTCAGTGGCGCGGTTAGAACTTGTTAAGTTCGTGAAATTTCAATCACTACTAATAACATAATTGCTGTAATTCCCCAGTCATCAGAAACGTGTGCATTTCCCATTCAGGCGTTGCAGAAGGACTAGAAGCACTTAGTGAAAACGTACCTGAGATGTTTTTATTCAAAGTCGATAATTCTCCTTCGTTTTGTCAGTAATTATTTTAACCCAGTTTATATGAATTTGTAATTTTTTCGTTTCAGACGTAAGATTGGCTTTCCACTAGAATTAAGATCAACCTGAATGTCAGCTCTCCAAAGGACTCAGGATTAGGCTTCATCAAACAGAAAATTACAACAGGAAATCAAGAGTTATGTCCAGCAGCAGTTTTTGTGTCCAAAAAGTGCCAACTGATCCACACCATTTTTCTCGAACCATCGCTTGAGGGACCTCGTGAAACTAGGCTTTTGATGCAACTAGACCGGCACAACCAAGTTCACTGGTTAGAATCATCATAACGTTTTATTATATGGTTAATTGATCATCTCGATCAATCCTCCAACTACTGATTTTCTGGAAAGCGGTTTATATTCGGGCAAACATTTTGTATGCACGTACAATACAAGATGAAAACACCTTAACCTATATATGTATTCAATGCCTGTTCTAAAGAATTTACACTGAGTCCCAGTATCTTACACTTATCTTGGTTTGTGGGGATTCCATTTCCACAAGATTCTAACGATACTCAGAAGAAAATGCTGTTGAAACACAAGCAGTCAACGCACATCTGCCTGCAACGGTCATGTTCCTAATCTGCACAGCTTGACCGAAACTGCCGTCGCAACGGAAAGCTAATGCCAAGCAAACATCGCATATACCGAGGCTTGTAAACGGCAGATGGGACTTTCATGTATGCAACGAGGTTTAATCAGATGTAAGAATACACGCGAGGTGCTTGTACACGTCCCGTCTGCCCATACAGCAGCACGGATTTCCTTTTGGAGTCATAACCTGACCTTCTATCGGAGTCACATTGCAGTGGTACATGAACCGAGCACATGTGATTTCAGCAGCAGACCGCTGCTCACCATACTGGAAGCAATAGAAATAACAGTCTTAACTATCCTACCAGACCAATGACGCCGCGTGGGATTCGTCCTATTCTCTGGACCATTTAAAATGGCGGGAAGATAATACAAGGAAATTCAACCACTGATCAAGAGAATAAGTGGAGTTCGTAAAGAAAAAAATTAAAGCTTTTCAGTAGGATCGGTCTGCACTAGAGAGGACAAGGCTGAACGCAGCCCCATCTTATTGATCCGTGTGATATTCCATGGATTATTTCAAGTAAATTATCAGCACAATCAGGTCACTGACCAGGCACATAATTTGTCCAATATTGGCTTTCCCGACAAGAATAAATTGCCGAATTGACTTGATTAACCCGCGTTAGTCCACAAGGACGTTCAATCCTTCACACCACGTCACTTTCTAGTTACTTTGACAGAGCTGTTTACCTGACGGTCAAAGATGGAAATACTAAGGATATCGGTTCAACGGTGATTCGTTGAGCTTATTTAGTGCTCCATTATGTTTAGCACCCAGAGTACTCTCAAAGGTGATTGCTGAGTACCAGTGTGGTGCATTATAAAGTTAGCATCAGTCTCTTAATCATAAGCAATTTCGAGAATAAGAGAAGCATATTAAAAGAGAGAAAAGTTATTACTCACTAGGAAATCATTCTAGGATGTTTATGGACAGATTCGTATGGATTGAAGTTCTAATTCGCAGTACCATTCAAAAACATGTTTCTTCTCCGAAAATCCGGAATGCAGTTTAATGTCATTGGACCACTTGAGTAGTGTGATGAGAAGCAAAAATTTGCTCGAAGGAGAACCTTCGAGAACCAAGCAATGGACGCATATAGCCTATTCCCAAGGTCATGAATTCGAACTATTCTGGCCCGTATATGGAAGAAGCAGAAGTGGCCAACATTCACCTGTTCAAACAATGGTCGGGTCTACAGAAATCTAATATCTAAGAAAAAATAGTCGAGGACAAATCAAAAGGGTTGTCACAGTTGTTCAACGCCAACCTAGTGAGAACAATGTAACAAGTAAACCAGTTTAGTCTCACCGACGACTGAGTGCTGATGATGCCATCTTGATTGATTATGAACCCTTGGCTATCTGAATCCAGTGTTTAATATTCAGAATGTCGTAACCATGACAGCCGATGTTCGCAAAGTAAGTATGTTCTCGAAGCAAAAATGTTTGAGAGCAAGCAAACATTGTTTGCTGCAATGAACTGGGTTGCGATTGAAGGAAAGCACGTGGAAACTTTATCCTTAAGATTTGGACGACAGTACCTCTGGTCTGACTAGTTTACCAACAATTAGATCTATCCTTTAAGATCATCTGCTTATTTTCATAATCTGTCCTTCTCGCTTGAGACATAATATCAGCTAGGTTGAACGACTATGTTTCTGCTGATAATAATTGCTATTGTTTCACAATAAACGCAGTTTATTTCAGCAAATGTAATTTAGTGATGGACTTTCAGTCAATGTAAGCAAGATGCGTTCTTTGGTTCCATTGTCTTGTCAAGCATTGGGTTACTTTGCGGCAGTTTTCCCCAGTCACTGCAACCAATCTTCTGGTCCGCGGTGTCTACCTGCGGGCGACGAGAAATGAATCCCGATACGAATTCAGTAACCTTCCAGTTGCGTATTTTCCTTCCCCCAGATCCAACCCGCTATGGCTCAATTCTAAAATAGGGAGAAATTCGGAAACAAAGTGACAAACGGAAAGTTTTGTGAACTACCTTTCAGTCTAGTTTGCTTCCAGCACTTGAAGGCCGAGTACCTGATCGTCTAGTTTATTTCACCAATCAGGTTCTTGGACCTCCTGCTCCTCGAAATCTGGAAGCTCAAATTTTTCTTCAGGTTCCTATGATCTGGAGGGCCTAGTCTTACCTATTATTTACAAAATTCTGGTTAGATAAATGTCTTTCATACTCTTGGATCACTCGCTCACGAAGCCAGCTTGATGATTTACTGTGAGTATGTGCGACGGAAAAGGAATAACTAGTCGATTAGGTTTCCTCACCTAAATATACCATCCGTCATTTACTCTACACTGCATCTTATCTAATTTATCCATTAAATCATTCGCCGATACTGAACCAACTAGTTTGCACGGGAGTCCACTCTACCTGTTTAAAACTCATAAAGAGCAGATTTTTATCCCCGTTTTCGCCACTCCATTTAAATGTCCATGTCATGACCTTCCAGCCTTGAGTTTCGCCTCAACTTGAACAACTCTTTCATTTATCCAGCAGTTTCTCAAAGATGATTTATTAAGTTGAGAGTTCTTTAGGAAATCCTCTCTTTCTCCTTGACTCTAGGGCAAAAATCCCAGGCCCCGTAGCCGCACACCATACAGTATCTCTCTATTTGCTGCGAACCACCAAGTAAGTCAGCGTCATTATTGATCCATTACCTTAATGCGCTCCAATCTACATGGTCTCCACGCTTTTACACAGTATCTTAGAGTACTGTACGGCGGGAGAAGAATCTGTGATTTTCTGGGGCTAGCTACTAATTTTAATTGCTGTAGTGCTCTAGTTGCTGCCTATGGTATTCTCTGACACTACAGGTCGGGTTCAGAGTTAGCACTGACAAATACGTAGGTCTTCACAGCTGTGGTCTATCCCAGATACTGTCCGGTTTTCTGTAGGGCCCATTTGGCGGATGGGTGTGGTTTGTCCTACCTTATCTGGTATTGACATTTCCTAAGACTGAGAGGAATATTCCACGTCACTCCCCACTTTAAGAGTCCGTCCAGATTACACTGGAGCGATCCTGCATCCAATGACCCATTGATTTTAAAATCGTCTGCAAAGTGAAAACATGGTTTGTTAATCTACCTGTCAACTCGACAGGTCCTTGTGGTACTGCGATATTTAGTTCGTCTTTGCCAGGCTCTGCTTTCCCCTCCTATTCGAAAGCATCTTGCTTTGAAGATTTGCATGATCCACTCCAACATTTTAGGCTACAGCCTGATGTGTTTTAAGTTTTACCCAAAAGTCTGTGGTTTACTGGGTCAAAGACCTTCTGACAATCTAAGCAATAGACTTCTACTCGTTTCTTCCTGACCAAACAGCTGGCCACTTAGTCGAAGATGCTTAAGGTACTTATTTATATATGAACCCGTGTCAGGACGCAATTAATATCTTGCTGCGCTGCAAATGCTCCATTATTTGTCTTCTTGAGATACCCTATGACGATCTAAGCACTACCGAGTTCAGATTGGTAAGTCGGTAGTTGGTACTGCACTTGTGGATTGGAATAATCGATTCTAATTTGCTTTCTTCTAATTAGGTGTTCAGTATTCTGTCTAGGGCTTCTGCGAATGTCTTTCCTTAGTTTTAGGATTGCGGAGATGGATTCCATTCGAGTCAACAATTTTAGAAGTTCCTAGTCTCTGAAGGCCTCTGAGTAACTCCCCTTTATTCATTGTTTCCGGCCTCTATGTGTCCACCAAGAGATTGCTTTGAGGCCCTCTGATCTCACCTCAATACTCCTTGGACGACATTTAGGGAGTTTCCGGCTTTCTCCATACTGTTCATTGGTTGCAAGCTATGCTCATTCTCTATCACCTCTGCCGCCATTCGCAGGGTAGCCACTGACTAGACAGCTGCAACACGTCTTCAGTACTGTATTTACGTGTTCAATGAAATCTACTTACTCAGCTACGCAATCCCCGCTGTACCCCGACATCTTACTCCTTGCCAGTTTGGACTGCGACTCTTGGCAATATGAATTCGTGCTTTTAAATTTCACGAAAGTTCCTTGCTTTGTTTCACAGTTTTGCACTCGACTTATCCAACTTAATGGCAACACGTTTATTTTTATGCTTCTCACTCGTGCTGGTGAGTCTTTTATTCCTATTATCTGAGTCTTGATCCGTTCTCATAATCGTCATACGTAAACCTTGCCAACTTTCACAATCCGGTCTACTTGAATTTCTGTTTATTAATCTATCTACTTTTGTAATCTACAGGTCCTTGGTATGCTTATCGGGTGCCACTAGTCTTTGGAAATTAGCTGGGACCACACTGCCACGTGATGAACCTTAGCCATGGGTTCTTTTAAATGCAACTAGTTTATGTTATTCCAAGATCAAGAACCGATTGCGACTGGCGGGGTTTCTTTCGAGTTGCTCGAATGACGTGCTGAATGCAGTATTTTTAAACAATAAGCAGATTTTTTCTCTGCACGTTCCTCCCGTGGATACCTCAAAGAACCACTTGATTTCTGGTGCATTGAAACCCCCATGATAAGCAACTTCCAGTCTAGATCTACAACGGCCTTCAGGTATTCAAATAAGTCATCGCCTTCAGTTATTTCAGCTCCCGGGCTTCGGTAAACACAGGTGATGGAGACTCTCACTCCTACATTGCAAGCCTGTTAGGGGTATTCAGTCGTCCCCTTTCGTATGCCTCATACTGTGCTGCTAATAAAACCACCACTCTGGAGAATTACCCTGTCACCTCTCTCTCTCTCTCCAGGTTTTCGTATACTTTTGTACTATTCTTGCCATAAGCACACCTGCCCCTTTGCTATCCTTTCGATTTATCCAAAAGGATGATTCGTGTTTAGGTCCTGGACCAGAAGAGCCTGACCGTATTTTTTCTTACCACGGTCATGTTTGCGTTCCCCCTCTCTCCTCACTTACTGCCTTGCAAATCGCCTTTTATGTTGTGTCTTTCATTAACAGATCTCTTGTGCCACTGTGCTGCTCCCGCTTGTTGATTCCCACCCTTTCTCTTTTGTACCCATAACATGGGATAATATTTGACATCTGGAATAAATCCCGGTGCTTCGACCCTTGCCCCTTGTTTGTCCAAGATTGCACTCCATGCATTGTCAGGCATCAGTGTGATCCCACACTGGTTGCTTGCCTCGTCAATCCGGATGCAGGTAGGAATTCGTCTCGCTATCAGGGTTGGCAAGTTCTACTAACGTGGGCCTGGAATGGCTTGTGGTAGGTCCGCCTTTTCCTTTTCTCATTACTCTCTTGATTGTCACATGTTCTGAAATGTCTACTGTCCTCGACAGGTTTACCAGGTGTTCTCACATTGCCCCACTTCGTTGCATCCCAGCTTTCCCTTAAAGCTGTGGGATTCCGGGAACCACTGCATTCCTGTTCCTTCCCAGAGCTAGACCGCTGGTTTTGTGCAGAACAGTTAGAACGGCAATAAAGTTTTTGCCATATTTAGTATATTAATGTGCCGTTCGACGTACTATATCCCCTTCTTATTCCGATTGTCTTTATCTTGTAATTCACCAATTTTCATGGGCTCAGTTTTCATCGTTGTTCTCTCGTCTGTTCTTGTTTCTTTCCATTTGCTTTCATTTTCTCCTGTTCTATCCAGGTTTGAACTTTTGAATGTACTCGCATGATTTTCGTCCTCAATTTTGTCTAACTTTTATCCTCGCATTGCCCAAGATACTTCTTGCGTCTGTTCCACTGGCATGGACATCTTATGGAATTTGTTTTCTTATTTACTTCTCATTAACTTCCTACATCTAGGACACACCATTAACAGTTGTTTGTATTGGTATTAACCTAGGTAGTACTCGTTGGTTGGTATGATGCACGCCGTTTTTTTACCACAAATCACACGTATCACACTGATTGCCCACAAAAATCACGACCTTGGTAAACTGAGGTTTTTTTGCATAGAGCGTCTCATTTTTTACCCCTTCCGGATGTCCTGCAAATGAGAGGTGTTCAACCGTATTCTTTTTCATACACCAGGTGCTTTTAGTTTGCAAGGTCACCAAATTAGAAATGTACCAACAATTGTTTTTAAGGCAGGAGGATGACTGAGCAAAGAATCCCTAGCTTCCTGGACGTCGTACTAAGAACAATCAATTAGATAAATAGATTTCGATTCAAGTGCTTATCAAAAGTGTATTATTTTTATTAAGTCCCTCAGCACTTTCTAAGTTAAACCTAGCAATAGAGAAAATACATGATTTCAGTACAGCGTCCAAGCGATCAGGGATATACCGAATTTATCATAACTTTCAAAGTTTCTTCGATTTCCAAACATAATTACACTTCTGAAATGATACGGTGAATGAGTTTGTGGTAGATATTTTGAGTTTAGTTTTTACAAAAACTAAATCATTTTGACAACACTTATTTTGTAATGCCCTGCCTGTTTTTTCAATTTTTGCTTTTGACAGTTTTACAAAAATCCTCCGTAAGTGCTATTAGTTTTATCAATAATTGGTCTAAATTAGCAAATCTGGGACATTCGAAAATCACAAATGTGCATATACTTATTGTATCCCTTCTTCATCTGAATTTTTAGGCATTATAACAGACCAGGATTAAATTTTTCCCACGTAAACGACAACTAACTGAACTGTTATGACGCTAACAAATGTGCAAGGATTTTTAAGTCACTGAACTCCTTCGAGTAAAAGAGCGAAACAAAGTCGATGGAATAACTGCGTTGTTTATTTTTGTCAACCCAGGATAGAAGTGGAAATAGTTGCTTCAGTGACGTCAAGCCGCAACAATCAGTTTTTGTCATTTGATATCAGCTCTGAATAAACTAATGAAGCTACACTATAACTCCTCTTTAAGCTATAAGAGTGAGGCACGAATCACAAAGGACCCTGTCAAAAACCAAAAGAAGATGAAGCTGAAACAAAATACGGTACGACTGGTGCAAACAGTGAGACGATATGCCAATAACTCATCAGTAGCTCAATAGGGAGGGCAAACAATGGAAACGGGTCAGACGATTTGACAAACACTCAAGTTCGATGCACGCAATATGACGCGTGGACGAAACAAAACATGAGATCTAAGTTTACCATGATGAGAAGAAACAAACTGATGAGTATTTAGAAGAACTTCGAAATTCATTCTGGAAAGTGTCTGATATGGCAACCTACAATTGCGTTTGACAAAGTTCACACAATCGACAGAACAGAGAAGACTTGAACCTACAAGCGGATGGAAGTAAGGCACTGTAAATACTATGATGCCGAAATAACACTGATAAGATAGCACACGAGAGAAAAAGCCAGACAATATACACGACCAGAGGGTGAACATTACGAACACGAACGGAAGCGAACAGATCGAGAGTGCAGTTGAACAAACGTAGAACAAACAAATGTCGTAACTTGTATCGAGCGTCAAAAATCTTAGAGAGTATAATGCCAGTAAAAAATTCGGTTTTATCTAAGACAACGTCAATAAAGAAGCCGCCGGATAGAAAGTTCAGAAAGCCAGCGACAGAAGTGAAGGGTGGGGAAAGGGGCAGAAATAAAACAGGAATAAAGTTTGCGGCGTTCTAATAGACAGAGGTTCAAAACGGTGACGGATACAGTGATAAAGTACGCCATCTTCAAATGCTCTCTAAGGATTTATTCAGAGAGTGCAAACTGAATCACACCAGATACAAACTTTTGATAACCTTCAAAGAAAGGAACAAAGGAACGTCTAGATGGGTCTCGAACACAAGCGCTGATCAACAGAGTTGAAATGATTTTATTTGATCACTTGGTTCTTCCACGGCAAACTGTGAAGTGATGAATTCAGAATCCACTCTCAGTCGTTTGCAGCCGTAATTCGTAAACCGCTTGGATGAAAGCGAGAGAGCGATTGTGATCACCTCGGTTAACTTGATTAACTCCAGAAGCAAATTTAACAGAACAAACAGTGGCCATCATAATAATGCCTTGCCATATGCGCGGTACGCATCCAGACCAGCGTTTATCAAACTGTACACAGTACCATGTCACGACTTGAGTAATGAGTGAATCCCCTTCAACCAAAAGGCTTCTTCTTATGCTGGTTCCAAAAATGAAGGGAAATCGCTGTTTCAAAATCCTTTTCAAAAGCAATGCACAATCAAGAAAAATGCAATCAATCAAACGACCAAAACCTCTCCTTCATTAGACGCCAGTGTACTGGATATCTCCCTTGTTGTCCAGCACACAAGGCACACTCTAGGATGAAGTACTCATTCTCATTTTCCACATGCCGTCTTACTTTCTGGCTTGTCATTAGTGTATCTGGAACCTCATGTTAAAACTACAAATTCTTGTGTATTCAAAGTAAACTTGTGGAAAAAGCCCCGGGTTCCAACGGATAAGCAGTCATCGTTATAATAGGATGTCACATCACAACACAGTGGAACACAGAGCACCGAAACTTATCACGTGATCCAGTACTGCTCTTGCAGCGTCAGAACAACACTTGACCTCACTGTGCATTCACTCAATTTACCTCAAATTGGGAGAAACCCTGTCTACCCAAGATAACGTATTCATCGCACACTGATTGAGTGCAGTACACTCCATCTCCCGTAAACACCATTACATGGGTTATGCTGTGCAATTTCTTCGAATTAAGGGACAATCTTTGTCACAACAACGAGAATATTCCCAACTCGGTAGTCCCATATAGTTTCATCAATTTGTAAGTTTCTCTAGTTTTGTTCACCTAGAGATGACCATCGTGAATGGGACTAGGAAATCATGATTACGTTTTACAAGAAGGAACTCGAGGATAAATCCTCCGACCCATCCTTAAAATTTTGTGAAACTGTCATCATCCAGCAATAATCATGTGTAATTTTTGCCGTTGATCACACGGTTGTTTCATCTGCTGATGCTGGAGTCCGTGCAGTAATGCCTGTTCTTTTTGGCTGCCTAGACATTTTCGGCTAACCACTCCAAACACTGTTATGCGGATGTCCATGTAAACATTGTTGCTGAAAATGTACTGAATCTTTTTAGCCAGTATTTTTTACAGCCACAGGCAATTCCGGTAAGAATAAGTTCCCATTCATCATAAGTGTCCCTGGTTTTTCTTAACGACCAGTTCATCTCCATTTCTTTTGCCTTTACGTAAGGTTGAACAGAATCTAATTCACAGTAGCCAATACGGTGATAGAGCCAATTTAGCCTATCTACGCAATTCTGAAGACAGTCGAAGTCATCCGCATGATGATCTAAATGAGCTCAGTGACTGGTCCTCTCTCATTCCCTGTAACAGATTACTCTTAAGTTGGTCAAAATCCATTTCTATCCTGAGAATAATGCTGACACATCGAAATTCAGTGACCTCTCACCGATAGCAATTATTAACAAACAAATCCGAAAAGGTTCTGCCGCTTGTTGCATTGCAGTAGATTTAACCCAAACATTTTCTTGGACCGAGAGTTTTGAGTGTGTTATGCAAAGTATGCAGACTACCGTTCTTGACCTTTACGCTGAGAAAGCCAAGAGGAACGCGAACACTAGGCCTCTAAAACTGCTTGTTAGTTATAGCGGGACTTGCTGAGATGTACGCACAGATTTGCTCGTTCAGGGACATTTTGATGTATGTGATAGATTTTCACATACTCTGTGTTTTCATGCAACACTGTCTGAGGCTTTTTCCGTTCTTCAGCTGGCCTCCTAGATTGTTTCCTCTCTTTTCTAACGTGTGCGCATTGGAAAACTCCTAGTCCTTTCTGCGGCCATGTACGCCTAGGTGGCGAAATGAAAATCAGCAATGTCCCACTGTATCGCCTATATTTGTATGAAAGTATTTGCTTTCTCTATTGTGAGTGATTTAATGTTAACAACAGCTATTTGGTATACGTTGTAATTCAACACCGCTTCGACTGTCGGGGCGGTTTTTTCTCAAGACACCTAACACCAATTCCTTCATATTATTTCACCAAACCGCTTATTTTATCAAAACGCTACTTGTATGTTTGCAGTTTTCCAATGGATTTGTGATACTTTCCCCTCTTCCAGCTGACAGTTCACCCACATCTGAGACGATGAATCATTATTTGACCTAAAGCAATTTGTCTGTATGCAAGGATTGCACTGGAGAAAATTTTCTCAAAGTTTACACAACTGTCTGGGATACATGATAGACATGTATGGAAATGGCATTTCCACCACAAAAAACTCCCGCAGCTTGGACCTCTAAGATTGTCTAGAATAACTGAAATCGCCAGAGGAATCTTGTCAGAAATCAAGTCTGTCAGCCTATGTTGTATTAAGCCAGTTACGAATAACTGTTCTATGTTATCATCCAGCAATGCTTAAAAAATACCTATTTCTTTTGGTACTTGAATCACTGTCATTCATCCCGAGGTTCTTGTCCAATACGAACTCATGGATAAACGTTCCTGTTCACTACTCACATCTGATTATATCATTGCGGTGGTTTCAGTGACCTGTTTGACTATTTGATTTTAAGCGTTTCGAGGCACGTTTTATTTCATTCGGCTCCCCTAATGATATTCTACATGCCAATTTCCGATACATATTTCGGGTAATCCGACCGGCGTCACCCTGGGGAAGTACTAAACTCTCTTTCACTAAAGCTCATCAATTTCTCATGCCTACCATTGCAGATAGGGTTTGCAATTACCCGTGTGACCTCAGGCAGTCCATTGCGAGTGCAAGCAGATGGGTAGTCAGCCCAGCAACGTTGAAAACGTAGCAGGAATTCATTTCGTAATTAACGGAATAGAATGCAGCGACGGTTAGATTATTAATAAGAACACGTGTGAATTTGTTTCCGGAAAGCTATACCCCAGCTTTGCTATTCATCATTTGGTCACATATCTCGAACCACGGTCACCCTGAAATCCTTGCTGCATCAATTTTCTCTTTTAAATGTGAAAAGACCAGTAATGTCACAAATATTGAAGCTTGAAATTATGCAAATTCGTTTGCCATTTTGTTCGGTCTTGATGGAACCTGTTGCACTACTCATCAGAACCTAGACTACACATCTAATGAAAGATTAGCGCGTGAGATATCCGACTGAAGATATTTTCTGGAGCGCTCGGGAATGTAGTGTTTATCACAGAGATTCATTTTCTGATTTTATGCACGGTGCTCCGTGTTCCTTGGCGAATAGTAAGCAAATGATATCAATGATATACATCAAATTACATTCTCTCATGCGTTGTTGCACTATCTTTTCAGATGCACTCTAGTTTATCACTTGTCACTAAGCAAAAACGGTTCGGCCGTCAAAAACAAAAACTTCAGTTAATTAGACATTTTGTATTCATGCAGTTATGATTAGTGGTTTTCGCTCGCGTGTGGAAAATCTCTAATTTGAATGAACAAAATAAAACAAGTTGCGCCGTGCTTAACTTGCAATCATGTTTCTCCTCACCTAGTTGGATGCACCGCAGTTACGTTAACTTCACGATCGGCGCGCTGACGATACGAGTTGTGAGAAGCAAAACAGTTGGTGCAAGTATTCGGACAATGATGAACTTATTGATAAACAAATTCTACTTCTTTTCGGCTAATTCCGGTCTACTTGCTCTTTTCATATGTGAGCGAAATTTCCAATTAAGACCAGAAATCAAAGTGGTCTTCCATTGTTCATGTTGGTCCTTAGATTTGGGGCTTGGGAACGGTAACGACCAGGATGAGAACAAACGTCATAACGTGTTCAAAATTCTTGCAAATATTCTTTTCCATAAAGCGCATTTTGTGGAGCGTAATTCTCTGGCAAGCATTCATCTTTTGGTAGGATGATGCAAAACTATATCAGATTGTTTTGTATATATATTGTTTGCGCATCCAGATACTACTTCCTGCTTTTATGTATACATACGTATATTCTGGGGCATTCTGCCCTCTTCCCTAAGGTTGGCTCAGCCCAGCTGACAAAGAATTATCAACGAATCACATTTGTGATTCTTCTGTGGACTCTTCGACGAACAGCTTCCATGCACACTCCTGATGCTACAGATTCGATTCTGGTGATATATATATATATATATATATATATATATATGGGCGTGGTGTGCAAACAAATTGCCTCACGTAGAAACACCCACATTAGGTCAGCTTTGTGCGCCGTGTTAAAGTTTGTAAAAATCATGGGGAACAAGACGGATTGAAGATATCTCATGGATCTTTGAATTCACCTAGTCAGATAAGCGATACGAGTAGTAGAAATCACAGTCAATTCTGTATGTTCTACAAAATGCAGGTGGAAACGCAGAGGAAAGAGCCAAATTCTCCCCGGGTGTAATTCTTTGGAAACTATGCGCAGAACATGACCGATGGTTATGCTAAATTAATTGGCTTTTAAAGTGCACAAAGTGGAACCTATTTTGTCTAAACGTCTAACTCTGCATGATGTGTGCTGGTTGTTTCTTCGTTGACTTGGGTTTGCGCTGGGCCAAATTGAAAATAATCACTAATTCTTACTAACAATAAGCAAGGAATAGCTGCAAAAGCATGACAGGCGTCACCACTGGGGAATTACCAGTTTTATGTACGGCATACATTTGCACCTAACTTGAGCGTTCTGAAAACCTTGTATCAATTAAAATGCTCCCAGATTTTCCCCAAATGTGAAATCAAAGCATATGTTATGTACCAGTCGTTTGGGGATTCGCCTTTCCTAGGGAGAATTTTCTAGGACTTTTCTGTTCTCGTTTTTCAAATTCTGGTAGATGAATTAGGGAGTAACTTCGTGGCTCGCTCATTGTGTACACTATTCAATTATGACTTTTTCTGCTTCGAACCGTCTTGATTAGGTGCAATTTGGCCAAGAACAGACAACGGACTGGATAGGTTGGTTCGTGACAAATACTTGCTCGATCTGCTGGCAATCCGAAAAACACGAGTCACGAGTGCAGCATAATGCAGTCCATTTTGTTCCCATAACAAGTGCATGCGGGAATGTGTAACAAGCTATGGAAAATCCATACCAGTTAGCAACCAAGAAGATATTAGTTAAAGAATCCGTACGCCATGCAGGCAGACTAACCCTCTGTATTCACTCTTACGGTTTTCTATTGCAATCTGAAAAAGCACTGAACCATTCAAATTACAGTTCCGATTTGCTTCGGGTGAGGCATATATTAATATTTACATGAAAGTGTCTTACAAGATGTGCGATACAAGCAGTGTGATACTTACCTCATTGTTTCAGTTTCATTTTTATTGGATTTAAAGATGTTTTTAGTGAAAGCCGCAAATTTAATAACCAAAAGTCTTTTGTGGACGGGATGTTTACCGAACATCCAGTTAATATTCAGTTGGTTTAGGAGTACTCCGGAAAGGAGCGGAGTATTCGGAACAGATGCATGTCCGATGGTTTCGACATCAAACAGCGCAAACTTCTTAAAATCAAGTGACTGCGTGCATATTAAGCAAACAAAAGCACGACCGGAAAAGGAAGTTCTCGAAGCTAGATCTGAAAAACGAAGTGAGAATAGGCTATAACATTTTGTGGCTTACATTTTGGCTTCCGGGCTGCTGAAAACAATTGTCGAAGAACGATAATTTTCCCTAAATGTCGCATGCTGCGAGTTAGGAATTCTCCCCACAGATATAGCTGTTTTCTTCAGGCATTTTTCCAAGGCGTTGATGAATACCCTTCGATGATGCCATGAGTTGTGGTTTGCGAATGTAGCCGTTTTCTGACGTTTCTATGGTCATCCAATCACACAGAAAGAGTTCATATTGGACTCTTACATACGTTGTGTCTTGCATGTCACGCGATTTTTTGGCCGAATAATTGCGCTTTTGCATAATATTTAGCTTTCTCATTAAGCAATTACAATTAAAATTACTTCAAATAAACATAAGACTTTTGTCAAACTCTTGGATAAACTAAGATGCTGTTTCAGAGCGAAAGCAGTGGAAACTCGTTAGTACGATCCTATCTGTTTCTGGGAGGACAATTGGAATTACTAGTTCTGCTTTCTTCGAACAGATCCCGAATTATGCAAAATTAAGGGAGCGCTTTTCAAGTTTAACACTTTATTACAGGGGTAAATGTTTGTCATCAATAATAATTTTTCTTTATCACACACCATCATGATAGAGTGCTATACACGTGAGTCATGTTTTCCAAGTTTGTGAAAATATTATGGTCCCCATCTACTTTTGATCAGAAACCGAAAACCATAAACACTGCAAGGAAATGTCAAGTCGTTCATTATTTTGGTTTTACAGTCAAAGTATGTTGGTAAGTAGGGACTACGCCGACCTAAACGGAGAAAAGTAAGATGACTGGTAAAATCTCAACCAGTTGACGTGAAAAAAGAATGCTTATTTGCCGAGGAATTGGCGCCAGAATCTTGTAATCCAATTTCGTCCGCGAATCGGCAAACAAAAGGTATCAACCCATATGCTAATTAATTATGGTTATACTTGTCATGCCTTACATGGCCCTCGAAACGTTTGCTAACTGATACATCTTTAATCGTGTACAATATTCTGTGCGTGTTAGTTTCTCTCACAAAGATCATTAAAAAGAATAGATGAGTAAAGTATATACATATAACACAATTCTTTTAGTCCTGCTGTTATTGGTGTGTAATTTCCCCTGGACATACACTTTCAGTCGACCCAGACAGCAGCCAGCTTGAAAAAGCATGGCAGCGAGAACATACTAGTGCAAACAAAAACCGAGTGCATCGACTCCCTGTCAGTGAAATCGAACCATTCTATATGATAGTTATCCAGTGTTAGGTCTTTTTTCATCTTTCATCTTTTTGTTTCTTTTATTATTCAATTGCAGATATACATCGTTTCTGAGGAAGGGGGCCGCGGTCAACAGAGGGCTGCTGAATGAGGAAAAGAGTTGTTTGACCGTCGGAGGATTCGAATCCACGAGCAGCACCTTCTGAATATCATGACCTTGTCCGTTTAAAGAACGCCAGTCAAAAGTAATAAGACGCGTTTGGGATCTGGTGCAAGAATAGTACAGTGTAATGAAAGAATGCATGAAAACCTCAAAATAAATAACCACGTTTTCCGTTTCTATTGATTGGCATTGTTACAAACTTGTGGTACGTATGAATGCTACTCCAAAGTCTAAAACGCATAAAGAAACGAGATAACAAGAAAATTTCGCATGGCCGATTGACATTGTGAAAATACTGAAGTAAACTTCAAAGCAACGAATAACGTGCGAACATTTTCAATTTGGTAACTGCTTCAGTGAACGGTGCGCTTACACTCGGTTCCTTCCAAAGACAAAGTATGTGGAAATTTTCCCGATATTTAGATCTTCCTCTCTTTACTTGTAATGCATTATGAACGCTTGTCCCATGAAAATAGTTGACGAATTGTGCGCTTCAAATGTCGGCTTCTGGCGGTTAGACTGGTGAACAAAAATGTACGAATACATGGGACTGACAGGATTATTATGACTGGATTCGCGATCGTGTTCGCTGTCGATATGAATAAACTGATCAATTGTGTATCTGATCCGTAATCATAAAAATAGCTGCTGACCAGACTAGGCAATAGAAAGTTAATCGTGTCATAAGTGTGCGCCAAAAACATAAAACAGATCATACAGAATGATCCGATACTCATTGATCGGTGCAACGGATCGACAAATGGAGGGAGTTCGGCAGGTTCTTCCGAAAGGGGTTCGGATTGCACATTGACGGAAATGGACCAATTATTGGGCTGAATCTGGTGTTCTTCCCCCTGTGTTTTGAGTTCTTCTGAGCCAAAGTAAAATACCAAGCGAATGTGAGCAACTAACATGATTGCAATCGGCATTAGGTAGTAGACGACACACCAGAACGGTTGATATATTAATGCCAAGCGATAAACGATTTGTTGGTTTGGGGTGATTTGTGTAATACATGTCATATTCTCAAATATCACGATGAAAGGTCCCGGAGAAACGACGAGTATACTAAGTGTGATATTCGTAAACATGGTGCAGATAATGTATGCCTTCTCATAGCGTCGATACGTGGCACAATAGACTGTTGCCCAAATACGATTCAGCAATATAAATGTCAGATTGTATGTTGAACTGGCCGTCACTAACCAGTAGGGTGTTTGTGTGCGCCACACGTGACAATGGATCCACCCGACAACATGACTTGTGTACGGAAAATTACGTATCCATATGAACACCGTATTCCAAAAACAGCTCAGCATGTCAGTGGCTGCTTGCGTACGCAGAAGCAATTTGGTCAGACGACTTTCGATCTTCACAGATAGCAGCGCATAGAATAAGAAAATGTTTGCAGCCATTCCAACGCAAAGAGGAATGGAGCAGCCCATGCCCAGAGCGAAGTTTGGAGTTTGATTTGGGTTGAACGTACTGTCAACCATGATCAGTGGCTACCTTTCTACTTGCACTTGGTCTTGTGAACGTTTCCTCTGATTCTGTCCGTTTTGTAAAGATAAATTACAATGATTGGTTAAAAACGTTCGTCAGTGACCAAAATGAACGAATAGTAGCACATTTATCTATGATACCGGACAAATCGTACCTGTGACACCGGAGTACAGGTGCTTCACACACCTGTTTCACGTGTCCAACCAATCACAGTTTGAACTCATCTGAAATGATTCCTTTGGAAAAATTACAGGTGATTAGTCGTGGACCCATTGAGTAACGCGATTCGAACTTCTATGCAGAGTGCGCCCTTCATCAGCGCTGATTCTTTCGGCAGTTTGCTTCAAAGTGTTCTAAAACATAACTCATGCTTTGTCTCTGGAGGACGATCCCAAAGTGATCATTTAGAATTGGAATGATGCGGGTTGCCTTAATTTAGTAATAGTTGATTTGCACAGTCGTAAGCAAACCACTGCAGGTGGACAAAGATGATTCGAACCTAGTGGTCACATCAAATTAGATTAAGAAATCATAGACTGAAAGGAAACGGAAAATTAGAGGCTTATGATGAATAGGCAACTTTCATCAATCTAACTGGATTACCAGTCATCTTATCACAAGAAATTACCTAACACTTCTTGGGCAGAAATGGCGCTAGCGTGTTTCCACGTTAGAAATTCAGTAAGTGTGCAACTAGCAAAGGACTTTGTCGCATATTTTACTGTATCCTGTGATTCGAAAGCTTGTAGACAAACTACTTTCTACAAAACCACTACTGCTGTCAAGTTTGACACTGCGCACGCCTGCCCGAAGCACGATTTGATTTTTGTTGCAAGCTGGATTCCGTGTACATTGTAGATGAACGGAAGACAAAATACCCCCGGAGAAACATGACAGATTTTCCTCCTATTACCACTTACGAAACATGCTTAATAAGCACCCTACTGTATGGAGTACTTTGTCTAGGTTATTGACAACCATAATCCTCCTCCCTAGATCATGTCTATTCTTTTCGAAAGTCATCGTGTTTTTTTACCGATCTGAGCTCGTCACACTCCCACACACGCCTTACATTGTAAATTAGATGCCAGTTCCAGGGAAACTGCGATTATCTTCACTGAGTTAAAGTATCAAGTCACAGAAAACAACTTGTTAGCAATCGGAGCGATTGATGTTTCTCTCCTAACTACTATCAGTCTCTCTGTAATTTGGAAGTTTTCAATTTTTCTTGATCACGCCTCACGAGTTATGGTCAAAAATGCTGTCGTAAACAAAGTTTGCCAGTAGGATGCAGTAGAGCATGCTTATGGTTTGCAAAACCAATAATTGACCCAAACTAAGACCATCCAATTGGCTTTCATGAATTTTTGCCGGTAAATCCCAGTTTTCTTTGGTCACGTTTTAGTCAGGCAAATTGTGGCTAATCGCTGAGATCAAGCCATCAAAGTCTTTTGGCTTTGGCTGATATTTGAAAATGAGTCTGATCGCTGTCGTATTAGTTAGATGAGCTTTTATAATGGTATGGTAAATTCCTACTATCAACCACGCATTAGATGTCGTATCATCTCTACATGACGGGACATTAAGATTCCATTCAGGCGTACAAACCCAACAATCCAAGAGTTTAACTTCTGATGGTCTTTTAATCTATGTCCATCCTGACGTCGGAGGCGAAACACGATCATTTGCCGCGAAGCAATTCAACTAAACAAGCCTACCAGTTGAGTAAGCAACCAAACAATTTCCCAATAATAATGTTTGCGACTACCGCCTAGGGGGTCAGATGGCTGAGGGGACTCAGTGTGACAAATATTTTGCCAAAATATTTAGAGATGCTTCTAATCGAACCGTTCATCATATGCTGTCAAACAACGCTACTTCATCGATCATCAACTGTTTGGTTACACTGGGTAAGGGTTACCAAGTTCCGCCCACCCATCACTCTTCCTGCCGCAATAAGCTAACACTGATAAGTGTTTTTCTGTCTTTGAATTTCAGGGAAGTTTGATCGTACGCCGTTTGCAAGTAGTTTGCAAGACGGGTTTGAATCAGTCGCGCTCGGTAATATTTAGACAATTTGCCTGTTTAAATCTTGGTTCCATCCACGGCACGTGAATTTTCTCGACGAAAGTGTTTATGATCAACACACGGTGCTAATGACGTAGTTTTCAACATTGTTTGCTTAGGTTAACATGTCGATTTGAATGATCAATTATAAGTTGAAAATTAGATGTGGATAGCAACATGTTCAACATCTTATTTCTGTTTATTTTGAGCAATTTGACCATTAACAGTTTAGATCCAATAAAGTGATATCAGGAACTGGAGATTATCGATGAATGTCTGATTAAGAAATCTCCTTTATTTTAAAAGTGAAATTTTAAATACATTACGACTTGAAACAATTAATACTTCATCAGTTTTTAGAACCTGTGAATTAGAATTTCAGGATTTTTGAATAAATTGCAAACGAATTTGGACATTCCGCTTCTAATTCTGTGCAGCTCGGACAAAGGGGATTCATGCAAGCAGGTCTACGGTCACAAAGACAAACCGAGAACACTTCTCCCTGGACTGAATCCCTATGCCAAGGGTAGGCGGTAACTGAACTAGGCAATAAAATTTCTTATAACGCACAGGCGTACCCGGTACCCCCATATCAAAAGCGTATTTATTTGCTGCCAACAGGCATACGTTATCACGGCAGCATGGGCATCGATGGGACTACGCGAGAAAAGTGTCGTTGAAGAGTTCATGTGAGCATAGCGAATAAGATGGAGCAAGAAATGCAGTATAATAACACCACGACGAAGCTCAGTGGATTACTATTTGTCAGCAGCCCCAATGGTCTACGTGTATGCCCTGTTCCAACAGAAAACCACATAAGAAAAAGCAAACCAAATGTAGTATCTAATAAGACCGTCGTTTGTGCATACAACGTCTCTCATTCTTGCTCTCTAGTCATTATCTTTTCACGTACTTATTATTAGCTGACCGGTTTTTCAAGTCACAAATGGCCCAGCGGATAAACTGTGCTACTAACGACAATCCCAGCTGTTGAAATGTGGTTCATGATTTTTAACAATGCGGTTGATGAGATTTGAGGCGTTTCAATGTTCACACATGAAAATTGTCAGAAAATTTGTGTTAGTTCATTCCGTATTTCTGCTTCTAATTCCGTTCCAGCGAAACTAAGGATGATGTGTCCGGATGGCTGAATTAATGGTAATCAAGCTTCATTGAACAGCATCTGAAAGGAAGCAAAGTATCCGTCTGCTGAAAAAAATGATATACATTGTAATTTCATTAATAAAGTAAGTAAAATATAAGAGATAAAAGAAATAAAATGTATCTGTTGTTCAAACAGGATTTGCTCGGTGGTCTTTACCTCTAAAGCGGATTTACATTTATCTTTCACAACTGCCGCGGAGCTATCTGTTATCACTCCATGCCTCCCAGAAAAGTTATTTCACCACCTGAACTAAGTCTATACATTTCCGCTTTGTTATCTATATTTATGGTGGTCCGTAGCAGGAGCTACCATCACCCTAACATGGGTTCATCGTCACTGGCCAACCAAATGCACTGCAGAGTACGCTCAGCATTTGCGATTAAACTCGGTGGTTCATGTGCCTACCTCCTCGAGCTGCAATTTTGGCACTTCCCATCCATGACGCATTCTAAATGATCGACTTCTGCGTCTCTCTCTCTCCTGCTCTTTCCTGAGTGGTCCCTTTTGGTCGGTATCTACTCGCCTATTACAGTTTAAGATGGCTTGTCTCAGAGAAGTGGTTACGTCCACTCTCCATCGGTGTGGCTTGATTGCCCCCCTAACGGTGTGTTGTTGTTTGCTGTGGTTGTCTTTGATTTCTAGGCGTCGTTGTCCATAACTGGATTAACCTTCTTCATCATGCACGTTGGGTACACGCACTGTTTCCTGATTGTGATGCGAAGTGTTTGTTCAACCAACCATACAATAGATGGGGGAGTTCCTTTACAGTGGTCGTCGTTTTTCCAATCCCTGCTTTGATGTACGATTTTGTTAAGTTTCCTTGACTGCGCTTGTTTTAACGGAACACATCTCAGTACGGTTCCGGTGCACCAAACAATGCCCATTCTCGATATCAGATTAAATCGCGACGCTTCCGCAGTGTTTTACTTCATTGTGAATCGTCGTATTGATGGTAATCTGGTTCCACTAAACATAGAATACATTAATTTGATCTGTTCGTTCGTTTGGGCATTCTCTGTACTTTCGAGTCGGGAGAATTTGTCAATCGAGTCTTCAGAAAATCTTGGAAGAAACGAATGTGAGGTGCACACTGAATACTTTCTAGTGACAAACCTAATCCAACGGAGCAAGAAAAGGTTGAGAATGAAAACTAGTCAGGGAAGCATATAACAGGTATGCACTAAGGTGAAAAACTATCTGAACGCCAGAACCACCAGTTTTAATTGCAAGAATGAATGAGACAACACACCGTGCTTCTTTTACTCGTCTTTAAATTCCCTGAAAACAGTCATGTGTTTGGCTAGGTCTGAAGTTTGCATCATTATTCGCTTGCTATTACGCTTCAGCCTTCGGCAAACTTTCATTAAAATAAGTTCACATTATGAGTCAATTACCACGGCTGTTCAGCTTCACGGATATTTCCTCCCATGAAATACAATTCAGCTGGTTTGAAATGTGTTGAGTACTAAAAGGGTAAAGAACGTAATATCAATAACACCGTTGGCATGATGCATTCGTGAGCTCTGAATGATCTGAGATCAACTCCATTTTTCCGTTATAACTGTTTAGTATGTCTGTCAGTCCGTATCCCATAATTCTCCATTAAATTTTGAAACGTTCGGGATTTGTTCCATACATGCGTTGACTTACAGTATAAGTCATAGCTTAGAGATAGGGCTAAGGGTAGATGTCTATAAGAAACATCCTAACTGGATTCAGTCCGTTGACTATTTTTAAAAACAGGTTTGTAGGTTTCTGAAAAGACGATGAGAAGAAGAATGTTCCAGTGCCTTGAATTTCGGAAAATAAAGGAAATGTAAAATAGAGATGACTTAAAACTTTGGGATAGTCATTTGATATCAGAAGAAAGAAAAACTGATGGGCCGTGCAACTGCCAAATCAAGTTTTGGAGAACAGAAATCAAAACGATCATGGGAAAAAAGAGATAGTGAACCAACTACCCTGTGATGAGCAAGTAACCGCAGTCTGGGGGTCAAGGACGGTACACTAAACCGCCAAAGGGCCCTTAGTCGAACCCGAAGAAAGAGCGATAGACAAAGCTCCACTGTCCATTCACGATAGAACTATTCAAGTGACAAAATGAATTGATCTTAGAAAAGGTAAAAATTTGGGCCGGTGAACAAAACGCACCTGGCATGGGATTGAAGCAAACGTTTTCTGCAGCAGCGCTATGGATAAGCATTGATGCAAACGGAGATTAATCAAGTGATGAATCCAAGGATCGGGCCAGTAATGAAAGTGAATCAGTGGAACGGAAGTCGAGTCGGAATTCATTTGGAAAGAATAGGCGAAATATCCGAATAAAACAGGAAACGGAGAAGCCTTAGAAACACCGAATGAAACGTGGATAGTAAAACCCAAAGCAGACATTCGTCCAAGGGCGAAAACAAGGAATACCGTGGTAGCATTACAATTGCAACCGATGCTGGTATTTGGTTTGCGAGTGTTAGGTTGGGGGAAAGAACATTGGGCAGTGGAATCATCGGCCAAAAAGCAAAGTAAAAGAGTAAGCGAAAATGTAGAACATTCGGAGACCTAGGTATTCACCGGAAGCGACTGTCACAGAACCCATCTACAGTGAAGGAGATGGCTTGGTTGCCAAGTCACTCTGACACCCACGATATAAGTGGGTATTGGAACTCCGGCGATTTTGAAGTCCTTAGGAATGTTTCACAAGCCAGATGAATTTATCCATGATTGTCGTGTGCAAAGGATGAGAATTGCGAGATGACCATCCGTGGAAGAAAGCGAGTAGAATCCAAGTTAACAAACACTCAGAAAACCTTCACATTCACGGAGCGGACGCAGCTGGTAGAAAATAATGGTTGAAGTAGCTCTGTCAATTATGCAATTACGTGTGATGGAACGATAGTTGCTGAAATCAGAACAATGTCAATGCTTTGGCATAGGAAAATTAGTTGTCGCTATCCGCGGACAGGGCAAGTATTACGAATATGAGAGGGATGAAACAGATGGATCAATATGGTGAAGTACTGTGGAGCACAGATGTTAGATCGGTGGGCGGAATACCAGTAGGGATGGGAGATTTCAAAGCACCGAGACTGAAAAGGGCTTGAAAATTGTAGCTGCGATTTTCTGTTTTAATTATTGGATATACATATATATATATTTAGCAATTATAGCCTGAAGAAAAACAGGATTAGAAACGTCAGAGAAAAGCAAAGAAACATGCTTAATAGAAAGAATGCAGTTTGAAGCGAACCAGGAGCTCAAAATTGCTGTCATGTCAGGCGAGCAGTACACTAGGACAGGAGGAAGGTCCAATCAAATGAAAGCTAAAAATCCAGAAATCACGAGAAATTGTCTTTGCAAAGGAGCAGAAGGATCGGCTACTGGCGGCGTACGAAGTGATTTTCTCCGCATTTTGACCTCCAAGCCATCTTTACTTCCGTGTATATTCAGCAAGCATTCGTTCCTGGGTTGAACAAAACAACGTCGGATTATTTGATCAGTTGGTCAGATTCACGGGCCGCAATCATAAATTTACAACCTGGTATCACGGCTCAATGCATCCTTAGATCAGTCAAAAGACAGCTATTTGCTTGATTTGACGAAATTTCGATTTTTAAGATGGATCTGTTAGAGACCAGGCTTAGTAAAGTTAAAAGCAGGCAACTCACGCACAAAGCAGCTGTAGTTCCGGGGATAATAGCTCAGAGTGCTAGGAAAATTATGACCAGAGGGCCGGAAGGTACATCTCGAGTCATGTATTTAGACAAGACGAGACGAGCAGAGCGGAGAGTGAAACGACAAAATATTCCCGTGGACCACGAGAAGACAGAAAAGTATTACTGAAGAGTGACAAAAGAATAGATGCATGAACGAAGTCAAGACCGCTTCCGTTCTGAGATGATCCGGATGCGTGTAGCAGGGAAAACAAGTTGCTAAACGTTGTTTCTCATAGCAAACGCCTGGGGTTTACTTCACAGGTTAAAGGTGTTCGAGGAACCTAATAATCAATTTTTGCTGCGAATGTTCAACTCATCAAGAAAAATAATTCAGCTGCTGGGGTCCGTTAAAATTAATGCCTCATTGCCTAGAGATAATAATTCGAAAGACGGAGTTACTGCAAGGGGTTCGGTAGATAAGCTGTATAAAAACAATATTTAAAAGAAGGGAACCGAATATCTGACCACGCAACCTGAAATTCTCGATTGGGAAGCCAGAATGAGGAAGTCGAGGAAGAAAAGACAGATAAACGGATATGGGCACAAACATCAGCGTAAGAAAGGAGTCAGCGATGAACTAAGTAATTGGGTTAATGAAGTTGTCGTTTGCTTTACAATAGGTGAAGAACGGACAATGTGGTATACTGGGTCGACATCTCGATTTCATCCACGAATGCTAATGAGGGGAACGAAAGGGCCTTGTATGCTTTGGGAGTGTCTACGGGCAAATAAATGGGAGCGGTGATTATTTTAATTTATAACGTGCATTTCTGTCAAGAGAGACCCACAGCCAGAACCATGAGAACTAATGCGGAACCAATTAAAGCATCAAGAAGTTCCGGCCACGGGTTGGTCGTCCAGCATGGAAAAATGAGCGACGCATGGATTTACTTACAGTTTCGGTCGATGTGTCTCACATATCAGGGTAGAATGGTGATAGCCGAGGTGCGACAGATTGCAATAATTAGTATTTACGAAGTTTGCATACCGACTAGACATTGAAAGACATCAGCGAAATTAAACGAAAAGCCGAGTTAGAAATATCGATTGCACTTTTCCACTTGAGTAGTAGAGAAAAAAGACCAATACTGCGAGATGCTAACATTTCGTATTCAATTTTTAAACCCCTGACGTAAAAAAACCTGAGAATTGCATGATATTCAATCATAAACTGTAATTAACGGACGTAGAAGTTAGATTCAGCAAAATGACGGCAAACACGGAGTCTGTGTCAATGGCTTTTGTGAATAACGGGGTAAGTTACACAATTGCTTCTCTCTGTTCAGCGTTCCGTAGTAAGGGTTTGAAATACCAAATGGAGTCAACTGTACACTTGGTTGTAATCAGTTGTCCAGCGATTAGTGACCCCGGGTCAGGAACAGGCTGATCATCCACAGTGATTTTGCCATCGACTTGGACAACAGCTTGGAAACGTCCTGATATCTGTTATGAAATTCTTCTAAATATTTTACCGATTTATGTCCATGAAATATGAAGTAGAATGTAACATCCAATTAGACTCACCATCTTTCACAATGATCATCCGGGTGGTTGGCAAAAGATGAATTTCAACGGCTGAGAATGTGCAATTTATGGTTGAAATGAGTTCAAGACTAACTTCGTTGAAAAAATACGGTCGCTCTTTAAGACCAATCTGATTTATACGGCCTTGTTTGTTGCTTTATTGGTCGGATCGTTATTTGGTTTTAGTACACTAAGAACCTAAATGAACTTTGCCGGGTAATTATTGCAAATTCGTTTTGTGCGATGCAAGGTTTGTTCTTCCGAGAGAGTGTTTGGCGTGCAAATACTGTTGGGATAATGATAAAGAGCCTTTACGTGATTCGTTTAAAGCTTGCGAAATGTAAGTATTGACCACTACACGTGATTTTCTTGTGGACGGAGCATTTTATGATTCTAGTCGATCACCTGGTGAGTTTGATGCCTCATTTTAAGACAGCCGTTCGTCTATTCTTCACAAGAAACAAAATAGCTCCGGTGAGCAGAATTAACAAGTTTCAAAATATTGACAAATCCTTTTGCATAAAACCAGTATGGTAATACAGCCTATCAAATTCAGTTCCATCGTGGGTAAAGACACATTCGCTCGTGTTGGGCCTAATAGATCTCCCATTGCGATACCGTCGGCTTGTCTATATGTTCAACAGAATTCAAATGGAATATCATGGTACATTATCTGATACGCTCTCGTATATAGCCTTCAGCGAAGCAACGCTAATCTCACCATGTAACGTCTCCGTATTTGTCTTCAGGATGACGTCAATTTTTCGTTATACGGAATTAAACTTCTTCGTCCGTTCACTGCAGTTTATGATTGAATATTATGAAATTCCCGGATTGTTTTACGTCAGGGTTTGAAAACGTGAATACGATTCATTGACATCTCACATTACTAGTCTTGTTTCTTCACTTTTCAATTAAATGTTTACCCTAATTTACCTGCTCATTTTCGTTACCACCTGGCTGATTGTGTTTAGATTGTCGTTCACTTATGGTGAGAACATCAGTTTTTGCTGTCTGGGTATGTTAATTATCACTGATTCTTTTCTGGAGACTTACCACCCAAAAATATGGATTTGTGTTATAGATCACTAACGTAAGACCCCTTAAATGAGGATCCCAATTATTCCCCTCGCAAGTGTCTGCAGACCGGAGTCACTGGCCATCGATTCACTTTATTGGGTTAAGTTTTCGACGCTTAGCATATTGATTAGATATTCAGCTGCCAAGGCCAGGTCATGAAAGGTCATGAAGGGTTTCGAGAAGAGGCGCAGGTCAAAGGTTCAATCTGATGACAACATCAAAATCATGTAAAACCAAAACGAAGTGCTCCTGACCCAGACTCCAGATAAAATGCTTCCACGTGAAAGCGAACTCGGCAATTGAATGTACATAAAATTCAACAATGTGCCATTCAAAGAATGCACAAATCCAAGCTAATTTTTGCTAATTGTTACTTTCTTATGACTATTACCATGGACGCAAAATGGTTTGACTACAGCAGCCCATTAGATTTCAACAACAAATTTTGCGCTCAAGTTGACCTGCGTCGAATCCTGGTTGTTGACGTAAGTGTTCAGGTAGCAAACACGAAATGCCATAACGCCATATCATCTTACACTTGATGTCCCTTTTTCAAGGTTAGCAGTCAGATCGTCTGAATCCACGGACAATTACAAAGTATACGTTTGCTTATTGTGGCCAAGCACTTGTACGAGCAGAAATGATACACGCCTCATAACATCTCGGTCTACTGGCAACCAAAAAGATCGTTGATGCAAACTTCTTTGCAATTCACTTCGCGTGCTAACTCGCCACAGTTGCTTCGAATATCGGTCAAACAGCCCAACGTTCCACTTCACTTCCATCATTCCTGAGAGCTTTCGAAAATTACCTTATTATCTTACGGAATGCTGTTCCTCGAGGTCAATCACACTTTTGTGACCTGAAGAAATAATAGCTGTACCATCGGAACAACAGGGTGGATTGATAATTACCGTCCCTAACTGAAACTTATCCGTTATCATTTCTGTTTATCTTTGATGCAAGTTGCTCGTGTAAATCATCTGCAATTAGAAAGGGCTGACTACAATCGGACTAGTTAGGGAACATTTCGTTTTCCACGCCCGAAATCCTCAGTGGCAGTGGTCCCTTCAGTAGTTAGAACATCGTTTTTGTCGTTGCACGTATGCTCGTTTAAGATGCAGCTTCATGCATGAACCGTACTCGGATATCAAGGCGACTATGCACCATAAACTGGCATTCGTAGCAAGTGGAGTGAAGGTAATTAACGGTCACGAAAGTTTAATGTGATTGAGTTTTTTCAAGTGGTTAGCAGATAACGATATCTGGGACTAAATCTGTTCCTATTACTTTTTCGGAGGGAAGGAGCATGGCAACTTTTTTTACCTCATCCCACCCCAAATTGCTCTTCCTGTTCTGTTGAAGCAATCCTTATTTTAGAAGCAAAAGATAACTGACACCTTTAATCCGGAGGTATCCCACGAAGTTACCATAGAGCTTTGTTTAAATTGTATTGTGTTTATCGCTTTATTCTTGTCAAGTTATTTTATAAAAGTTTGCTTAAGTTTGATAATCACTCAATAGTGTCACAAAAAGCGGACAATCCAGGCAGTTAACGATAGGAATAAAATGGGCAGGAACCATGTAGACCAAATAAATGTGGATAAAATTGAAATCAGTGACGGATAGATGGAATAAACCGTTGTTTGCTTGCACGGTAGGGTGGTGGTTAAGGCGTTCGACTCAAACTCGTTCGTCCCGGGTTTGCGTCCCGGTTCGGGCGCAGTGGGTAGGCACTTCTCGATTCCTGACGAGGATGAAACAACTGTAAAATGCTTCGATGATTTCTTATTGGTGAGTTGATTGGTGATAACAGATAGCGAAATATTTTACGAACACACCAAATTTCCTACTACTAACACAAAAAATGATAATATTTCTAAGGATAACCTTCTCATTTAGGAGATTAATAATGCCGAAATATGACTGAACTGATAATCTAAATAAAACCTGATCTGTTCTTCGTTTGTCATCAAGAAGACTGATTGAATAGATTAAACTGAGTTAACCACATGGTTTTATCCTTGGCGATATAACTACCGCAGATTTTCACGAAACTCTGGTGACTGAAGATTTCCGTACTTTGGTTTCGTTTAAACATAGACTAACTGAAACCAAACTGTATAAAGAGGAATAGTGGAAAGCATTTCAGGAGAATCGAGAGTAATTGAAATTCAGGGTTAAGTACAGGTTTGCACGCTTTCGTACCGCCCGCTGATGTTATGACCTATCAGAGCTTAGGATTGTATCTGGCGAGGCCTTCAAATAGGCAGTAGCGTGGTGGGTTGGTTGCTGTGCGATTCATAATGAGAATAATAGTCAGCGCAGAAGAAAGGCTGCCATACCTGCACGTGATTCTTCGTACTTCGCGCACGTGGTTCCCTTTGGAAACAGGCTTGTTTACCGAGTAGCGTGCGAAAAAATCGGCCGATCTTAATCAGGGGTAGAATGACATGAAACGTCACAGGCAGTTGGTAGACTTTCGTCAATGCCGTCACGAGTTCATTGGTATTCACGGCGATTTTCCTACTGGGACAATAGACAAACATGTTTCTCTGAGAAATGCTAACAACCATATTCTACATAATATAAAGGTATACAAAAGGATAGTTGTCTCAGGTTTAAACATTTTTATTAAGTGCAATTAGCTGCACACTGACTAATCGACAACGGCTTCCAGAGTTCCTCTGAGTAGGAGTTGAATCTTCCAATTGGAAGAGCTTTTCTGGATTTCAAACTCTGAAAAGAGTGCAAAAAGTCTCTTAGGTGAGATCCATCATCCAAAGAAAAAGAGGCAAGTGTTGGTGGAACTCTTAATTAAACCATTTAGGGTGGTTTAAACCTAGAATTTAGAAAATGATTTTCGTATTATCGTATATGACTCTCAGCACACGAAATGTCAGTATGCAAAGTCCCTAGGTTTCACATAAATTTTACAAGAAACTCATTCCTAGCTGCAATATGCTGGACAATTCAAGTGAGCAGTGTGAATTTGAGAATATTTCTTTAGTAAGTTTTTCGGCGGTATGACGACGTGTCACTGGCTGATAGCTGGCGTACGCCGGCAAGTGATTTTTACGATTCTGGCAATTCATGACTGTGATTTGATAATTCCTTACCTCAATGAAGGGTCAGCATTTTCCGATACCAAGTCCTAAGCCAAACCCTCATTTTACTGGCCGTCCGAGGGAGAGTCCAGCAGTAAACTGGAGCAATTTTGATAGCGCATGATAAAAATGCTGGATAATCAGGATGTAACTCGGAAGCAAACAGAAACCGATGACAATCATGACTTTTTCTCCTCTGAATACCCGGTAATTCTGTTTAATAGCAGGTAAATAACCTGTTTGGCTTTTCTACGGCTAGCCAGAACGGATGAGCCCTACATGAAGAAGAACACGAATTGACATTATACTGCTTGGGCTTTTGGTCTAAGTTGAAATTAGTATGGGGTAACGGAAAGAGTACTTAGTTACATTATGTCTTTTATTAAAATCCTGTTAATGTGAACTATCTGTTTACTGACAGGAAATGTCCTGTGGAACCTATAAAAAAGTTCAGTTATCAAGTGTCTATTTTCTTCTTCCCAATATAGATTCTGATTCATTGTTTTTTACTTACTCGCCTCATTATCTTGTCTCTTTTTCGGCCACATCGCAGGGATCAGCCTTTACCTCTCGTTTGATGTTGAGGTTCATATGTCAGTCGAAAACACCCATCATCATCTAAGCGGTCTCGCTCGCCCTTAGTTGGTGACCTTTGTGTTATCTTTCTGTCTCTATCCGTCCTTCAATCGAATTACTTGCAGTGATGAAGAACAATGTTCTTGATTGGACTGATTTTGCACCTATATTCTTTGTCATTCTTCTGTATAGGATCTTTGAGAGTGATTTCGTCAGGTACATACACAGACACACAAATTCACACAACTGTCAGTCTTCCAGTGTGTCCATATTTACCTCCCATACGCAAGCACCATGCGATGACAGATTTTGCATCATTATTCATTTTCAGCGTTGGACTACTAAATAGAATAATAGTAGCTGCAATGTGAATCAGGACACCAGGACAATACTTAACCTGCGCAAACCTAGCTGGGGAATTATTTGACGAGACATATCTCAATGGACCTGTATACCCCGGTCTTCCATCTAAATCGACGTGATTACCATGACCAGCGTTTGCATGAAGATTAAGCGGAAGCAAGCAGAAACAGAAATCTTTATTGCGAGTCCGAGGAATGAGGATCACTAAAGCATTTTTCACGAGAATAACAGACTGTCTTAAAACAGCACCATATTACCGAAAACGTTTGCAAATCATGCTCGCGATTAGTTGAAAATCTGCAATGTAAGTCATGACCTGCAGTCCCCGCGCTTTGATCGCGTGAATTTCCCCACTGAGGGAAGTGAAATTTCTTTCTTCAGGTTCTAGGCAAACTTACTGTTTTCTGCGAATTCCTTCTCCTCCAGTACATTCAAATTCACATGAAAACAATTACTAAGGGTAGGTGGAAAGAAAAAACAAAATCGTGAAACGTGAAATTCAATTAGGCTCGATGAAATTAGGATGAGGGTTGTGGATGAGTGATCGAACAATCGGATTAGATAATTCGATGATTTAACCGTGGAAATTAGCATGTTTCAATCCTAGTCGATTACTTCAACCGATTAGTTGCTGGAGATAAAACTTTGAAAGCTCGGGGTAATTAAACAGACGGAGCATTTTTGACTTCGCAGTTGGCAATGTCCAAAAATTATACGGTTTTGATACGTCAAATTTGGTGTTGTAATGAGGAGTTATGTTGGGTGAGGGTTCAGTGACCAGTTTATTGCAAGTGTGCGACGACTGAACTTAAGAAAGTCACCTCTCTTTCCATGCCTAACCCAATGAAGGATGCGTACTCTAGTGCTTCATTGTGAATCAGATGTCGTGCAACCGGAGCAGGTAGAACCAGAGGTGCATCTGATCTTGTCAATAATCCTAGATGAAGACGAAATGGTCTGCATATCGAATTTAACACAACGAGGGATGAGACAGTCAGAGAAAATCCATGATTTTAGGACGATGAGGGCTAATTTCACTACGGTAGTCAGGACTCTAATGGAATCATTTTGAAACGCAGAATTTCGTTGAATTTACGATTCGAGCAGACGTGCCTACATAAGTTTATCCGGGCTATACATTATCAAGTGAAATTTATCATATACTCGATGGTGGAGTGACGACGATGCAAATTTTCAGACTCTACGTTCTGGGCAGATTATCAGATGGCTTTTAGAATGGCGTAGAGTAAAGTTAAGAAAAGCGATGTACGAAACATCTTTAAGTTTCACCAATTTTTATGTCCAGACATCATGGGGCTGAACTAGACAAATGTCGAGAACAGATAAACCGTTTGTTTTCTCTACCTCCGAAGTGAATTGAACTATGGATGAACAGCATTGGAGTGGCTAGAAATCTTCATCGATCGTCTATCAGCAATGTGAAACATATCGTCAACAGTGCGAGAATGGTAGTCAAGTATACTGATAGTTCGATGTGGTGCTTCAGTTCTTACTTTGGTCATAAAGAATTCGGGAGGAAATTGGCCAGGTCATGAAACCATGGTAACTCCTTCATTTTGGCCATAATACCTGTAACGAATACGAGATGCACCATGCAATTAATTCAAAGCCAAATCGTTCATACATAGAATTCGTATGGATATCTTTTGTTCTTTCAGTGACTCACAAATAAAACTGATTGTTCCAACCGAAAACGCACCAGTAAATCGGGAAGCACCAATCAAAGCGACTATTTGATTCCCTTCAATCTTTACATTTCCGTTATTTCCGCCAAAGCGGAAAGCATCGCGGATGATGTGTGACGCAATTCGACAACTTACAGGTCACAAAATACTAATCATCCACCGAAGTGACGCAGGATTAGCTGAATTGGCCTTTGAAAAATGAATGAAGCGGATCGGTGAACCACGCTCTTGGACGTCGGGTAGTCCGTGTATTTTGTGCATTATGCATTTCCAGTTTTGCCTGGGGTTAAATCGGTCTCAACTTGCAAGAAATGTAATGTCCTGGTCACTACTTTTGTATTGTCCATAAACATATCAAATAACTCGAAGGAGAAGCAGAGGAAGACAAACAGAAAATGTTCAGTTTCAATGTAGTAAGTTCGAGAGATATGATCAGCAGGAGGCACGAATTCCGCTGAATGGTACATTGGTCATGCCATTTATGAGATTTATTTGTAGTCCGGGAGGATCTCGTGCACCAAATCCCGTATTACAGCCGGGTCTACAAAACCATGTTCCTGAGTTTCTTAGTATGGTTTATGTAACCTAAGTGAGGAATACTGGACATCTGATTCTGTGAGCGAATGTCACGCCAATGCCACAAATTTCTCACATTTAGAACCCTTATTAAATCTTTGTTTATGCGACGATGCTTAATCTAATAAATAGCCTTTTGATGAGTTGTTTATGCACGTTAACCTTGCCTTAACCTAGATGTCCTTTCCTATGAGGGATCTTATGGGAATTACTAACCCGAAAGTGGTATTCGCAATGTGGTGGGATACAAATAAACCACGAGTGCTTCGAGTGGTATCCCGTTGATAATCTTGCTTGAAGCAATGGGATATACGTTCCTAATTATCATGAGACACGTCAAGCGATGTATGGATTTCATTGTTATCTGATAGTCCTTTTGAATTGCATGGAGAATATCACTGTAAATTTCAACCGCCAGACAGTAGGAGGATGACGGTTGTCAACCAAATATTCGCATCTTGCCAGACATTTTCTGCAAGGCAGCCTGAAGTGGCTAAATGGAGATCACTCCAGTTGAATCACCGGATGTCCTACAGATTATTTTTGCTGCATTCCCAATTTGAGCAATCTGAGAATTATGAGCCTATCTTGTCCAAAGTTGAATTTTCACTCGTGACTAAACCTACAGACTGATTTAATAATCTCATTTGATTCAGGTAGCTTTGTAAGATGGTAAACCACGCCTTGGTAAAATCGCTTCTTCACAGATGCTAAACAGAAGGCCAAATACGGAGTTGTTGATGATAAAAATCATTCCATAGCACGCGTATCGTTGGTAATGCTCCTTCTAAATTCGAACTCCCAGACACCTTGCTGTTAATGTGAATGCTTTGCAGTTCTGCTGACCATTAAAAGGTTGCCTTCAAAGGTTTGCAAAATTGATTGCACCCTGACGAAAAGAGACATGTTACGAGATAGAAACTAATCGTTTGCTCTTTTACAACCTGAACGTAAAACTCCTCAATTCGAAAACAACAAATTGTGAACAACGCTGTGTATTAGACCATACTGAAGGTTTCATATACGCAGTTGTATTTGAAGTGGTGTTAGGCCACGAAGGTGTTGTGGGCTAATTTTAAGGAAGAACAGTGTACAGGGTCACCCTTTTGTCTGCGCAAAGAGTTGGCCCCAGCATCCGGAATACCAGGAGTTTGGGTTTGTGTTGCAAATTAGTAAATTGGAGCTTTTGGCAAAGTCTACTTGGTGACATATTGCTACTAAATGGTTCGCGATTGTAATTATTCCGGCTAGTGCATGGGGGAAACTGAAGTAACGAATATCAATGCATCAGAAGCAACTCGGGGTCTAGCAAGAAAAGGCAGATAACAAAAAATCAATTCCAACACGGTTGTTCAGTGTCAACCTATTAGGAAGAATCTAGTCACTCACTGCTGTGCGTGGATGATGTCACATTGACCGTAGATGCAGTACAACCCCTCTGAACACCACGTCATTCGAAATATTATGAAGATTGGAGACGCCACTGGCGAAATCACTAATTTGATGACCAGATCTTTTGAGAACAGAGGGATTCATTGTTTCGATTGACTGGACTACAATCGGGAGAATGTGCCCCGACAACTGATCATTGCGATCGGAATAAAAATGCAGCCACTACATCTGCCGACCCATATGGCTGTCAATCGCTTGCCTGTCAACTACGTAAATCGTTGGAGATGAATTGCATTTCCTTCTTGCGTGAGGCAACATTGATCGTCTAATCATTGGATGTCTCATCCGAGCAACCAGGAGAAGTTCTTTCGTTCCATTATCTTGCCAAGTACATTTTTGTTACATGAAGGTTTTCATGTGCCTATCCGACAGCCAGGTAGTTATGACCTAAATAACTTTTCGCCGTTCTTTTTACCATCCAAAGGGACCGAATGAAGAATCAAGATACAAGTGATGGAGTAGACATTGTCATTTTTGGTTCTTCTACTATGGACTATGATCGTCGAAAGGACATTCTGCAAATCATTTGACTTTCATTCAGCGATATCAAGCTACTGCAAGCAATGTTCTTGCTATTGCTCCGGCTATGGGCCACTGAGAATATTCTTCTCATGGAAGACACTTTCATATCCAGTTAAAAATTCATTAGGCAAGAGGTAATGCCAACGGGAAAATATCAGCAAACAATATTAAATTAAATCCGTTGCCCACTTCAGGTAACTCGATCGTATAAAAAAGTCACAATACAACAGGAATAAGTTAAAGGCAGAGATTTCGTCTAGGTGAACTCTTTGATTGCTCAAACGCAATTAGGAACAAATACGGTTACGAGTGTTATCCTGGTCGCAATTGTTGTTTATTTAATCGAACACGTAAAAAGCTTTCTTCACCAGACAAAACTCAGGGCTAGGGATAATAAAAAAAAGGTTGTCATGATTCATGGAGTAAAAACATCGATTGCCACGAAAAAACAACTGTATAGGGCGCAAAACGATGGTCAAAAATGCAGAATATATAACGGAGAAACTGATCAATATTTCACGACAGTTATACCAAATAAAGAAAGACGAACAGCAAATAACAGATAATATCATGATCTGGAAGAATGCCTCAGGAAAATGGGTAATTCGGTCGGTCGTGGGAGAATCCATATCCAAGATCTTCATATCCGAAACCAAAAACAACTAATTCGTTTCAACAACGTCGGTCACGAAACAAGAATTGATGACACGAACAAACGTATCCCACATTGATTGACCATTGACTCAAGTATCATAGTGGTAAATTTGTTCAATGTTTGCTCTTATCTTATAGTGTAACCTTCATTATTAAACCGGGTTGCACTACTCACGATTATGTTATAAGTCATTTGGCCATCATCCACCGTGAATTTCGTTCGACACAAGCCCACATTTGCACAAATGATCCGTTGCTACAAATCAGAATTTGCACAACCAGACCAGCCCACTGAGTTCTAATGGATCAGGAACTAGGTGCGGATAGGACAATAGATGACAAACAACATTTATCGAGTGTGGCTATTTAAACTGTCATGTACTTGATTGGTGGGTGTCCTGTTACATCTGGTCGCTGTTCCCATGTAACCCCTTCAATCATTCAATCTTTTCTCCACCTCGAATTCGTTCGGCACGTTCTCACTAACGAAATAGAGAACAACCAAACCAAACCGATAATAAACCTTATATCATTAAATCAAATCATCGTAAATGTATTGGCATGTTTGATGCATATGCCCATAGGTGGGATTAATATTCAACAAAACTGTTGTCCGGGTCACGTCTTGATTAGACCATCCTGTCTGAGACATTTCATTGAATTAACTTCATGTTGCATCTCTGTCTGATTCGGAATGCTCATACTGAATACTCAGCAAAAATCACTAATTGACCGACTCATTCTGCATATTCCCATTCTGAAACGCTCCAGTTCTGCAGCTTCCAGCTGGTAGCCGATTGGATAACGTGGACTTGATCTCTCCTTCTTACTTGTCCAATACCATCCAATATCTGAACTGATCAAATTACATCTACGCGTGCGTAATGATTGCAACCTGTCCAGCAGGACCCACCGTCGGACAACCCCGACAACGAAGAAGACAGCTCCGTTAGACTCTGCTGCAATGTCGATTGAACTTACAGTGCTCTAATTGCTATTAGTCAATGATCAGTAGTGATGCGTCTAAAGTGTATCCAATACTTGGAAGGACACATTCATCTGTCTGACTTAACTTGCATCGGAGCATGAACGATGTCTGTGAAAAAGCCTGACTATTCAGATTGACACGCGAATTAGTTAAGTAACAATACTTCACAGACCGATCGCATTTCACGCAGAGCAGTTGCAATTATTCATTGCAATAGACCCTCTGCTGGCTACCATGGATTGTAGTTAATCAGATCAAACTGTGAAGATCTCAGTCGAAACTTTTCACTCGCACCCAAGGATAGTCACTGACGTGCCTCGAAAAATATGCCCAATCGATTCGGGCTATTCAGATGAAATTATGGACAGAATATACTGATGAATAATCGGTCTGCTGTCGGACAGTTTGAAGCGTTGTGGCCTGACGAAAACCAATGCGATTATTCTGAAAACCAGTAGAGATCAACGGGTCAGTACAATCTCTTAGCATTTAAAACATGTACTGCATAACACGGAACTCACAGGATTGAATTGAAAGTGAACAGAAGTAAATAATTTNCGAAGTGTTCCGGAAACCTTGACAAAATCTGGAGAAATTATCCAATAGATCGAATTCGTGCAAACCCGTTTCACCGATAAATTGAATTTTATTCAAGACAATGAATCTTGGCTAGAAAGTTAAGTGCTTAGCAAATTATGGTCGTCGTTTTTTATTTTTAAACATATCAGGATTGAATTTTGTGACAAGTGAAGGAAAATCAGAGCACCCTATGCCATATTTCGTAAGTTTCGTTGTTCAAACGTTTGTCATTATCAAACCGTTCCCAAAGGCGATATCCCATTCGGATGAGATTTCTCTTTTCACCGTGATCGGACTGTGGTCAAGAACTGTGAATTTCCTGTCACTCTGTTAATCGATTTGCATAATCAGGTTACGAAGATCTAACTCCGTGCTCAAGAGAATATCCATGCACATGGAAACATACAAGCAAACTTATACATTGATTTTGCAGTCTTGCGGTACTCGGGTAATTTAGTGTTGGGGTAACAAGGCTTGAAAATTGTCCGATGCCTGCAGGCAGCATTGACAGGCAAAATAAAATTAAATCCTTAACGATGACATAGAATGAAGTGACGAAAAATGGACAACGAACTATTAACTGTTTGGCTAAACTTTGCATTTCACGATCCGATTGTAATCAACGACTCCCTATTATTCATAACTCCGTGGTCATTTAAAATCTAAATTGTTCCACATGATCGTAAATGCAACGGAATCGAGCGTTTCGTCTTCATTTCGAAAAGTAACGTTAACCTCGTTTGTCAAAGTTTGGAAACACCGTTAAATACACTCGCAGTTGCAGCAGACGTTACGAGAAGTACATGGCGAAGATAGTCGCATTCCATTGTGCGACTACGATGACAAATTATACACTTTTTCACAAATCCCTTCTGCTTGTTATTCGTGCACTGCCGTTCCGGAGCCGGTTCTGTCGGAAGCATAAGACCGTAAATCGTAAATTAAGACGAATACGCCAAACCTACTGCGGTGTTCATAATAGCGCGAAAATCAGGAAAGAAACGTATACCATCTTGGTTTTGACTGCTGCATTTTGGCACACATTTCAATGGATTATAATAATATCGCATGCGAATCAATAATACCAGAAACAATAACTTACTATTTCTTTCATTCCTGATCCGTCAAATGGATAGTATGTCTATTAGGTAGTCAAAAGTAAATGTACGCCAGCTGACACCGGAATTCGACATTCTATTTCAATCATCCCTTCCTTTTGGCTATGGTGAATTAACTACCCACCTCATCACATTTACGTAAGATACACTGAACACCCTACCCTGCTAAAAAATTCAACACCACTCGTCTAGTCAAATAGGAGCTTGGGAATTTTCTGACTTTGAAAAATATACTTGTCCAATTTCACCCAATCACATTTTCCCGTGACTGTGGACCAGACTGGCAAAAGGCGAATGGGAGTCCTTCGTCAAAACCGAATAATCTGACGAAAAATATATCGCAGAAGTTTAATTTCAAGAAAAGTAATAACTAAAATTGAAATGCTGCAAGGTAATTTTGATGGGGGAAAGGGAAAGAATTATGGTCTCGGATTCGGGTGCACGATTCCTCTGATCATCGGAATCATTGCCAATCTATTCGTGCTCTTTGTCCTACGCTCGGTCACTATACGCAGTACTCTCACCACATGGCTTCTTCGTGTACAGACAATTCTTGATGCACTGTGTTGTTTCTGGGACATGATATTCATTTGGGTACGTCAATGCCCATATTCATCCGTACTCGGTGGTTGGTTCCAGTGTCATTTGTGGCGTACACAAATCCCCTACTGGTTAGCCGAATTCATGTCCACATGCAATTTGGCATGGATCATGTTGGATCGTCTTTGGGCAACCGTATACTGTGTCACATATCGACTAAACGAAACGAAATATCTTATCGCCACCTCGATCGGCACGGTCGTGCTCAGTGTTGGAGCTCTCATACCAAACGTGCTCATTGTCGAGTTTGTCAATATGACTTGCGTAACGCATGTGAATTCGAAAGAACAGATTGCATATCACGTTAGCATGTTCTATCAACCATTCAATTTCATCGTCTACTATGCACTCCCTATTATCGTCATGTTATTCTGTCATTTCCGTGTGGTTTGCTATTATCGCTCGGTGGAGTGCGAACAACTGCGACCTCGAGAACAAGAACAACAACACCGAGAACAAGAAGAACAACAGCACACAAGAAACATGCCGATTCACGATCAAACATCCGATGATTGTTTTCGAGAGCTAGACCAAATAGAACAGGACAAGTGTCATACCTCGGTTGTGTTCGTCGATCCTTTATATCGATCGATGACTGTCGGTTCATTCTGTATGATTTGCTGTCTCATCATCGGGCATACATTCGACGTGATCAACTACTTGCTAAGCAACATTGCCAAAAATTATTTGTACGACTTTGGCTCAGATGTCCAACTAATTGGTACATT
>LUCM01004364.1:140792-220621 GCA_008360955.1 Fasciolopsis buskii | reverse complement strand
ATTATCTTGGACAGCGATGAATGCTTTAGGAAATTATTTATTCGGGTTTTATCTTTTACTTGCCTTATTAATGAAACAACGATGAACATCAATTTTTAGGAAGGCGCCCGCAGCCAACAGAGGGCTGTCAAGTGGGTAATTTGACCGGCGGTTGGAGGATTCGGACCTGCGACCTTTATGTCCAAACGCCACGACCTTATCCGTTTGGCCACTGCAGGCCATGAAACACTTCGATATCAAATATGGAAAGTATAGAAAAGATGGATTTACTAAGGTCCTTTTGAACTGGCTCGTTTGGATTATAAGAAGTGCCAACAGGGAACTTTTTGCAAGTACTTTCGTGCTGGGGTAGTCCATTAATGAGATTGGAAAGTATGATTTTTCACTGGGCTATTTTCGAAAACCCAGAGAAGTCTCCGGGCCAAAGACAGAACCAACATTGCCAGAGATAAGCAACAACAGTGCTTCGATAGATCCAAAGAGTAGGCATGTAAAGCAATAAGGCAGCATTCTCATTTTGAAGATATAAACAAGAGACCAAACCTGCAGTTTGAAAGTGGACAAACTTCCTTGACCGAAATGCAACCGGTTGAGAATGTGTGAGATACCAGAGTGCAAATCACAATATTTAACAGGAAACTGTTGCACACATCTAGGATGTTGTCAGTGAGGCATTACGGGCAGGCAGAGCGGACAAATTTAGGCGGTTTGAGGACAGAAGGCAAGCGTTGAACAAACGAGAGGGGTAATTGAGCAGAAGCATATTTAGAACTACCCGTCGTGTTCGAGTCGATGGACAATACCGCTTTGATTATCCTGCTCGACGACGGATGGTATATGAAATTCTTTGTAATAATCCCGGCCATGTTGGTTTCGGAATCCTGGGGATCCGAGCAGTAAACGGAAATTATCAGGATTCTCAACGGAATAATCTGGTTCTAACGGGAACCTATTCGGAAGTTAGCGGACGGCGACTGATCGGTAATTTCCAATCGTTGGTTCTGACTCATCTAACAGCTGAAATCAAAACCCCAACCTCAAGTGGAGTACATCGTCATAGCTCTATCCGTTGATTCCATAGTTCTTGTCGAATCTTCGGTTTGAGATGGTGTACCAATATAGCCAACTGGATTAGCAAAGGCGCAAGTTGCCACACCACGTCATGGTGCAATCTTGCTGCGGTCAACTTGACGGACAGTTATGGAACTAAAGTTATTCTGCTGTGATTTTTCCTCTTACTTTCAAGAAATTCTCTGCAAGGAGAAGAACCATGACATTAATCGTCACTGGTGCTTCGTTTAGCATCATCTAAATCCGTTCGGGTAGCGAAGGAACGGTTTTTAATTTTCACGTCTACTCGTTTGCCCATTCTCTCAATTAGCATTGAAATGCCCTATCCTGAAGCCACAAATTGCGTTAATGAAAGTGATGCAGCATACTTGAAAGGATTTTCCAACCTAGGATTCAGCTGGAATCGCCGAGTAGAATTCCAAGATTATGTTAAACTTCAACTTTTCCGAATCCATGCAACCGATTTTACTTCGTGATCGAAAAAATGAAGGTGCTTTTATCTATCTAGATCTTGTAGGATATTCCAAACTACTATGATTTATGATGTGTAAGGATTTATATCCGGCTACTCCCGTTGTCCACACAACTACTGGTGTGCAGTCTTTCTTAGTTTTGACGGTTTGTCCTACGGAGTACACCTATCAGGTACAAACCTCAAATGGCCCTGTCAGCTCAACACCCAGGATGTACCAATTTCCAGCTTTGCTCTAATTAAAATCAATCAGTGGCACACATCTACCGATTCCTCTGGGGTTTAAATGCCGGCGGTCTAACCAGAGGAAGTGTGTGCTACCATGGCGTCACCAGTCTCTTTCTATGTTAACCATTATAATTGAGTTCAGTCTGCTCAGAGGTCATGGTGTGTGACAACCAATAGTGCCGACAGCAAGCCCATTTCCCTGACGGTCATATTCAGTAAAATCAACTAATGTTTGGCAATAAGAATCATATCCATTTTCCCACAGTTCATGTAGGTTTCCTGACAGCATCAGAGAAGTCCCACGGTAGGGCCTTCATGTAATATAATATGTGGGGCGCCATATTAATCTAACCAGACAAGTGCCCGTGGTGGGTCAGAAGCTAAATGACATTTGGTTCACTTTGATTTTTCCGTCTCGATAATTTCCACGAAGACCTCTCTATCAGTGCATAATGCAAATTCTATGGACCGGAATGACGGAATATGACCGTCGTTCTGCAGACTACAGTGACGGTTGTTGAGGCAGATTTTAACTGTTTCCGAAAGGGGCGACTTTGATCAGGTGACAGGAGAATGGAGATTTCTACCGAGTTTAAGGTTTGGATTGACTCTTGGGAGGTGCAAAACGAATACGCCTTTGAGAGACCATCCTTTTCCAAATCACACCAAAATGAATAATGCAAACAATGGAATCTAAGTAAGTCACATTATTTGGGATGACTGGATTTACTTCATATGATTGAAAGACTAGCAAAAAGATCCACCCTCACTCAATTAACTTTCTTGCACGAGTCACCGACACAGTAGAGATCATAAGATAGCTTTTAGCCAGTGCACTTTGTTTTGTGAACCATTGATACGATCACTTTTACTAAGTACCCTTCACTTCCGATTCTTGAGGAAACTACAGATCCTGTGTAATGTGAACGAAATAAATGTGAGATTTGCGCACTATCAGGTTCGGTGACACAGTCACTTTCGCAGCAGATGAACTGGCAGTTTGTCGGTGCCCCGTCACGTGATGAGTAAACCTTGCATGTGCCGTGCGCAGTAATGATAACATTTTGCTGACGAAAGACGCCTGTCAAACTGTCTCGTAACAACCAGTTTTGCATTGTTGAATACCACTCCACACCAAGTTCAACCGACTTCTTCCTCTTTAAACAAGGATGCCGTTTCTATTTGAACTATATGTATAATTTTTACCTCCCTGGTCAGCCACTGCTTCCTCAGTCGAGCGAGTTCAGACGGTTACTTGTCGTCGAATAACTGCTCAGCGTAGAGCGAGAAAGGTATAAACTAGACCAAATGGGCACAGACAAACGATAAGCCTCGTGAACGAATCTTCGAGGTACGCGTAACGACCGAACTGACACAGTCCAAAATAGGTGAATCGTATTTGTTGCCGGACTATTCACAACGGTTTAGTGAATGTATTGCATTCAAACCTCAGCAGCATTCCTTTCATGAAGTTTCAGTCGAATTTTTGCACGACCAACTAGACTGTGGGCCTGATGGAAATGTTTAAAAAACCTTGTATGAATACTGTACTCGACTTAAAAGTAACTGAGGCGCACAACTCAGCTGTCGGTTGCAAGTCAAACATTTGCAAAGCACGGGACTGGTGAACACCCAAAATTATTGTCTTGTCATGAATTTGATGTAATTCGTCAGTCTCTAGAGGGATCTGAAACAGATTCGTCGGAGAATGTTGATGAAAGCTATATACAAATGGCTCCTTGGTTTATGTGCGCATGATTGATTTTGGTGCTCATCGCAACTAATGACGAATTTCAAGAGCTGGTACTCATGAGTAGACAAATGACAGGAGGCAAGCATCAGGTTGGTGAACAACTGGGGTAACATGAAAGCTGACACCCGGGGGGAATTACCGACTGTAATATAAGGCAAATTTTGTTCCGATGCAACGTGTGTTCGACCAATGCTTTTATACTCTGGATGATGCCAGATTCATCACGACTGTACTGTAAGCATCCATGTGTCCTAGATACCATCTTCTGTCGACAAATTACCGTTCGTTTTGCAATTAGTTTTTACCGAATTATTTTCTTGGACAGATAAAGTAAATAATGCGTAACTCATTAATCTGACCACTTTATTGTTATTCAGCTACAAATGTGATTCGTGCGAATTCGTTTAACTTTACTGTCCATGATATAGATTGAATAAAAATGACGAATGTACTAATAACACTGGTTCGCGACTAATAATTTTACGCTGTAATGTCAATGGAAATAACAGTTTCGCATGAAACACTGGGCATTTTCTTTTGTGCCCATCGTGAACCCAATCCGAAAATAGCAACAGACCTGCCTCTCTGTTTCAGAAGCTCAAGTAAGCGCATGTTTGCACCCACCTAGTAGTATTTTGTTTACGAAGTCGATTGGTTTGATGACAAAATGTGTCCACGCTTATGGTGAACCAAATTCCTACAGTATCGACAGTCCAAAGAAATAAGCGATTTGATCCACGGTTTTGATAATTTTCTGTAGGGTTTAGTGACAAGAATGGTGTGGAGCTGACCGCTTATGTCTCATCTAACGAACTTACTTAGTTCTATTTTTCTTGCACAGATGTTCACAGTGAATGAGCAAGCCACGTTTACCAAAATACCTGTTGTAAATGGGTCGTGTAAGGAACCAAGCATGGGATCAATATTCTGCCTGTTGAGAACGGGAATAGCGAAAAGCCGTAACAATTCAGGATAACTGTGCATCACAAAGTTGCACGGCTCGCACGATACACTTGGAATCAAATGAGGAATTCCGACAACTAGAATCAGTGTCTTGGCAAAGGTAACTGCTTGCGTGCATAAGGGATGAACGAAAAGTCCACCAGAAGGGGACATCGCTAAAATGGGCTCTGAAGAACCACGACTGGATGTGCAATCACTTTAAGTCAGCAGGTTATCATGAGACGCCTCGGTCACTCTATGCGTTTGTCCAAATCCATTAATTTCTCCGGATTTTCTCAGTTGCCTCCAAGGGAAATCTGTTGACAGTTTTTCGATCATGTCTAGTAATCTGAGGTAACAATGAATTTTCTCTGATGATGCCAAGGATTGCCGTATGCGAATCCAATCATGTTGCAATGTTTATTTTCAGTTCGCAATAATTCTACCGACTGCTTTCCATTGTTTTTCATTTAGTATTCTTTAGATAATGCGCGCACGTTTTGAATGGACTTTTATTATTCCGTACTTTTCCGGTTGAAAAGAACACACATTCAACGGATAAACATTTTAAGAAAGCACAGTGATTCCGTGCCAAAATTGCAGATCAGAAGTTATGTTTTTCAGAACGGAAAGAGTCGAAATTCGTTTTCGCAAACACTTGGATTCCTGAACAATTTGGGATCTGAATTTGTCGTTTTGAACAGGTCCCAGATTACTGGCAAATAAAGACTGGCTTGCGCGAAAGGGAGTCAAGAATTTGCTTAAATTTTTATCAACTATTAAGCAGTAAACTTCAATAAAATCTAGAGAATGATTTTATGTTTATAACTTGTGTTATTAACAGTATCACTCAAAATAAAAACCAAAATATGGCGCATCGATTTTTCGATACATTGCTTACGTCATTCGGTCCTGATACTGACAAAATCGAGAGTACATTGCGGTTTCGACTACCGAGACGCATCTTGGTGGAGTGGAATACACATCATTAGTGTCTCTCATGTATGCAGAACGATTTTGATCCCAATGCATCTTTCTTCATAAACCCTTAAGACGCTGTATATGTCGAAATCGGTCCACCCTGCTGTTATCACGCAGTGTGTTTCCCCTGACTCACCCTTTCGTTGTACACATACATCAGTCAAACCCAGAGGCCTGGGACAACATGTAGCTAATGACTAGTTCGTGTTTAGTAGTGTAACCAATAACCGAGATTATTGACTCGACGCTAGGGACGTAGAATCAGGCCTAGTTATTCGGCACTTTTCAGACCCTAAATGACGGGAAATCTTTAAGATGCAGTGATAGAATGAAAAAGCGTGATTAAAAGATATAGAATAAATTTAAAATAAATAATTCTAATCTGTTTCAACAAACGACAGTGTTTCAACCAAGAGATAGATATGGAAACTTATGAATGGTTGAAAATTAAGCAGTGGAATGATATGACAAGGCGATCAGTCAGGATTGGCTAAAATGGTGAATGCAAAATTAGTGGTGTTATAAACTACATAGATTGGAAAGTTGCAAAATTTGGCTGAGCGGTTTAATTTTGGCAAAGGTTTATATGTGTCGTGTTCTGCAGTTGAAATCGCTTTGAGGAGAAAATACGCAGAAAGCATAATGATATTTCAAATTCGGTCTTTACAGAGCTTCCAATGTGATCAGCGGTTTCCGGAAATGTTCTGCGTTTCGAATGTTGGATCCTGAAGGATAGATGGGATGCAGTGAAGGCACTAATGCATGGGACTGACGACTCTTTAGTGATAGGATTCGCGATTGTGTTCATTGTCGATATGAATGAGTTGATCACTTGCAGATCCGATCCGTAATCATAGAAATATTTGTTGACCATGGTTCCCAGTAGAAAGCTAACCGTATCATAGATATGAACCAGCAACACAGCAGACCATGCAGAGTGATCCGACAGTCGTTGATCGGTGCAGTGGATCGACAAGCGGCGGTGGGTCAATCAGTTCTTCCGAACGGAAGGTGCTTGGTGTGCCGTGGAAAAGGGACCATTTATTTGGTTGAATCTGGATTTCTTCCTCTAGGTGTTTCAGATCTCCTGAACGGAAGTAGCATACCACTCAGAAATAAACCACTAAAATGATTGCAATCGGCAATGCGTAGTAAGCGAAACTTTAAAGAGATCGGTTGAAGACTATCATGAATTAAGCAGCAGGTTGATTCGGGGTGGTTTGGGTAATGCTTCCATGTTCTCAAATTCCACAAGTAAAAATCATGAATGCACTAAGAAATAGAGTCCGATCATGGTTCAAATAGTGTATGCACTCTTATAACTTTCATAAGTAGCGCAACACAACGTCGCCCAAACAAGATTCGGTATAATGCATGTCAAGTTGTATGTCGAAATCGCCATCGTAGTCCAGTAGGGTAGTTGTGTACGCCACACATGACATTGAATCCACCCGGTAATATGATTCGTGTATGGGAAATCACGCATCCATATGAAGACCATATTGCCGAGACAGTTCAACGTATCGACGAATGCCTGTACACGAAAAAGTAAAGTGGTCAGACGACTTTCGATCTTCACAGAAAACAGTGCACAGAGTAGGAAACTGTTTGCGACGATCCCGATGCAAAGTGGTATGGAACACCCAAAGTCAAGGGCAACGTTTGTAATTTGATTTCGATTGATTGCACCTTCAACCATGATTAGGAGCTCACCTGTTTCTCACCGTTGATCCTGTGAGATTTTTTCTCAGATTTTCTTGTTTATGTAATGACACATTATGCTGATTGGTTAAAAATGCTCAACAGTAGACCAAACTGAACGAACAGGACCAACTCCATCTGGAATGTGAAAAATATTTTGACCGTGCGAGCGGGCAACGCGTCCCACACGCGTGCTTCACGTTTATTGCCAACCACATTCTGAATTCAGTTGGATATCTTATCATGTGGAAATAACTAAAGGAAATTTGGCGAATAAAAAACGAACACTTTAAAAATGTCTATGAATTGCGTTCCAGAACGGTGATTTTGTCAACCATGGGTTCCAATAATTTTGAAAATAGTTACTCATACTTTGTGGTCGAGAAGTAGATCGAGGATAATTCGTAAGTGCTTCAATTTCGAGGGTTAGCTCAGTTGGGATTTGGTCATTTTCTGCCAGCCGTAAAACTAGCCATTGCAGTTGGATAGCGGTGCCTCGAACCTAGTAAATCTTTCGCGTACTGTTTTGGTAGAATAGATTGGGAGAAAACAGAACTGTGGAGAGTACTTCAAAAACGACGTAGCTTTCAACTGGATAATCCGTTGCTGTCTCGTGACAAATTGGATGACTTGTCCGAGAAGAAAACCTGGCTTTCGTATGCTCAAAATGACAAGTCGATAAGTGTGCAAACTTGAGGGGAATCTGTTCTATGCGAATAAGTAATGCGATATTTGGTAACTTGCAAAATGATTATTATTGTTGATCAGAATACTTTTGCAATATGTAGTATGATTCGTTTATGGATAGAAGGATAGAATTATCCTTAGTTGCTATTCACCACTCAGATATTCACTCCACGGGATCACAAATCTGTTGCCTAATAATACTGGGATTACACATGGGTAGGCTTTCTATTTCTGCTAGTGACCTATCCGATTTTTAGTTGATATCCTTTGTATTTCTTTTCTGAGCAATCGTACTACCTGGACGGTTACTCGAGGAATGTGTGGCTCGTCCTGATTCAGACTCCATTTTTCTATATTCAACATTCTTATTCAGAGTCTTTGAGTGCCTAATTGTTGGTTCTATCTACACATACACAAACGTTTTCTTCTGTTCCAATTACTGTGCATTTCTTCTCGTCGGGAATTTCTACTTCCCTGCATGCCACACTCAGTCACCCGGTCTCGGAATGTTTCGACTCATTATTTATTTTGTCACCTTAGCTACTGGAAACAGTAATAGTAGCCATATTGGAAATCTGAATATTAGCCGCTAACTGCTTCGAGCCAGTAGGTTACATGTGCACCAGTAAAGTGTAATTACATTAACCAGAACCGCTTTCATTAAGCCGATAGACTTGCGTACTCTTAGCTTCACATGCATATCGAAGGAAAAAATGCGTATTGGGTTTTGCACGACATTATTTATCCTCAAGACCCACTACACAGGGACTCGCATTTCCTATCCATCCGATACAAAATGACTCACGTAGGTGTTTTTGTATAGCTTTACTCGACTGGTTCGTACATTACCTGCTTTCCATATAAGTCGACCAGTGTTATTAGCTAATTAAATCTGTGTTTGGCCCTTTAAATGTTTCCCTAAATTCAAAAACTTCCCCATTGGAATAAATTGTTTTACTTGCACTTTCTCCATACTGCAGTGTTTGTTCATACTCGTGTCACTGGGCACACACTCACTTAGGTTCATTGCAGAATTACGATACTTTTACTTGAGTTTAACTTGGACCTTCGCCCAAAGTCTGACCAGGCCTTGAAAAATTGCTAGTTCTCTCTTCTCGTCAAACTTTTAGTGACACTTTGCATCTCGTGACTTTCGTAGACTATCTAATCTGGAAAACTTCCTCACTGTAAAGTATTAACCGGTCTGTCCATTTTATGAGTCTCTAATTTATCCAACGTTGGATGTTATCTAGAACTAACTTATTTACCGGGTTTTCGTTCATGAACTCGGACTTGTTAGCATAATAGGATTATCATTTTGAGAACCTTCAAAACATCCGCACATTGGCTTAGAAAACATGAAATTCCAGCCGAAGGTTTTTATTTGTCTATCCCTCATCCCTTTGCCAGTGTTATGTCCCATCTAAAGATCCACAATCACATTTTTTATCAGTATTATGCCGCAAAACCTCATCTCCGTTTCGTGGTTCCGGACAGTAGTAGCGTTTGCTTGTCGCGAACAGTCATGTCTAACATTTTTCATACTTGATCCTAGTTAGTTGCGCGATCGACGACGAAGATTCTTCAGGCTGTCACTACACTGACTTGGTGCGTTCCTAACGCGATCTTGATGTTCGCGATCATTATTACGGATTATAAACAAATTGGGAATGACCGTGAAATAGTCAGGATCCGAATTTGAGCTAATTTTGATTGGTGAATCGAGACACGGACATTTTCTAGGTTAGTCCTGCTACCTGTTCAATTTCTTAGCCAGCAAAATTCCATTGACGGGCACCCATTTACAACACCGACTCCCAACAACATCTACTCGAAAGAGAAAATAAAACGAAATGAATTCGTTAAAGATTGACTTCTAAGTAGTAAGTCTAGGAGTTGTGCAGAACTGAAAGGACATCGAATTCAAGAACACCGCTCAGTGTGACAATTAGTCGTATTCCCAATTATCGCCATCCGTCGTGAATGGGGATCACGTGTACTAATCACAAAGTTCAACTGGATCTAATCTACCCAATCCACGGGTTAAAATCTTTTTCTTTTCACCATGTACTCGGCCGACCTCTTCGATCAATCTCCCAACAACATCCAACAGCTGCCTCGGAGAAAAGTGTATAACTAGACGATCGTTTTGTGAGCATACCGAGTAGACGACCACTTTCAGTGGTTGTTCTGAAAATTGGACGGTAGCTTCTAGTACTTCGCATATAGCATCGGAATTACTGAGGAAACTTCCAACCAAGTCTTTCGGGTAGTGAAAAGAAAGCGATCGTAAGACACAAGCATTCTATGCATATGTTTCTGAGCTGGATTGCCGGACTGACATTGCAGTTGCCATAATGGGTCAACATCGGATTGAAAAGTGAATGACGTGTCAGCGCCACAGATATCGTAATTTGGTAAACGTTAAGTGAATTTTCCGTTCACTTGGCGATGCTTAATCCGATACATTACTGTTTGAATAGATGTGATGACCCAGATAAACGAAGTCGTATGCGTCATGGCTCTCCATGTGTCAAAAGGAATACCCTTGGGTGAAACTAACCGGAGTTTGTGGCTCACATGTGTTATTCCCAATGCTGTGTGACTTTTATTGTCCCACTAGATGCAATGAGTATTGCATCACTGATTATCCAGGGTCTGAGGGATTTCTTTTATCCCGGGGATCCGTGGTTATTGGTTGAAAGATATTACAAACAAGTGCATCCGCTGAGCAGGATAATGACTAAGATTCTCGACAAAACCTCTACTTTCACTAGGTAGCTATTTGCGACGTTGTTGTAAGTAGCCCATTTAGTTGGAACATAGGGTTTTCCATTGATTATTTGCAGTGAATTTCCAGCTCAATCAACCGCTGGACCTGGAACTTTGCTTGTGCAACGTTTAATTTCTAACCGTGAATGATTATTCTGTGTAGCATGAGCCATCATCCTTAAGTCACGGAAAAACGCAAACAGTCATTAAGGATGCATTCTTTTCGCCGAAGTTGCCAATCAAATAGCCCAAGATGGAAATAACAACGTTATCATTGTTGGCATAATTTGCCCAGCCGAGACACTGCTCTTTTAAGGTTGAACGTCTTGAGTATTGGCAAATAATTTAGTGGTGATATCACTGCTGTGTACCACTGTGGTGCTACCGAAGTACACGTTCGAATGTTTGTGAAACTGGTTTTATTTACGTTGAGCACATCGATCAAGGATAACCTGGAATGAGTATATTAGTATTAAATTAATACAAGTGTGAGCTTGGAATCACATAGAAGACCACGATGTACTTACCAATCGAGTTACAACTTTAACACAACTCTATTGAACGGTGGAACCGGGTTTTCGGTTTGAAAACAAGACATACAAAAAATATCCTAGCGTTGGATCTTACTACTCATGACTTAACAACTTTGCATTCTGTGCTCAATGCCAGTTTGCTGCAGTTTTGCTGAATAGCTACAAGTTTGTTATACTATAAGGCATCCCCGGGAAACCAAGTTTATGATGTGAATTTGCAGTCACCCTAACTAAATATATTTTCAAAAGAAAAAACTATTAAATAAAAAAGAATAAAATACATCAATAATTGAGAAAATCCTTTTAGAGCCATCACAGCAGTTCTGGGGTTGTTGGAAGCCTAACTGTTCCAAACCACATTAAGCTTCGAAGGACTGATGCTTTTTAAGTGACTCTGTGGTCAAATTGTTGGAAGTGGATCCCGCGTGTAGTCGGCTAAGAAACAAACTAACTGCGAAAACACAGAAACTGAGCGGTGGGCTCGCCCTGCTCTATCCCTGATCCATGAGTTTGAATTCTTTTGGGCGATGCATGAATGGAGCAGAATTGGTGAACATCAGTATGTTTAATCAAGGGAAACAAGATTGTGCAGCCAAGTGGTCAAATCAACCGATGCCGAAGATATAATTGTCTAAAGCAAAGAACCCAGATGACTGCATACGTTCAGATTCAATCTAGTAGCAAGAGCATAAAAAATAGCGAAGCTTACATTTTTCTATAGATGCATACTGATGATGCCAACTTGCATGTTTATGGAACTTTGATGCTCTCTTTGCTGTGTCAAACCATTCAAGATATCATGGAGATTATGAGCCAGTAGGGTCAGTTGCTGTGCCCTAGCGGTCTGTGGTCGTGCAAATTAGTGACGGATAGGTGCAACATCATCATGTGGCGAAGTTCCACAAACTGTTGAAAGCTTGCCCGGTAGCGTGATGGCTAAGGAGTTCGACCCGAAATCACTTGTCCGCGGTTCGCGTTCCAGTTTGGGCGTGGTTCATGTGTAATGCTCATGATTCCTAACCAGAATGAAACAGCTGCACAGTGCTTCCGTGGTCTCCTAATGATCAGCCAAGTGATGATAGCACATGGCGAATTATTTCATGAAAAAATTCAATTCCCAATACTAACACATGCCAAGATTATGAAATCGATTCCAGAGGCCGTTATACCGATCACAACAGTATCGCCTCTCTAGTTCCTGTTTCATGCAGATATCTACATTTTGTCCCGCAATTAAAAATGCCATCGATGACCAACCGCACTGTTTGCAGTCTTGGCATTTTTTGAAATAAAATCGGTCCAATCGAACAAACCGCACGTTTTGTGATCATATCTACTATTATTTTATCGTCCATGTGGTTCATTGGTTTGAATGCGATTCAGAATTAGACGTCTCATCTGTAAAAACAAGCAGAATATTTTAACTACTCAATCTTATGAAGTAAAAACTAACTTAATGAAAATTATTTTCGAATCAGTGTAGCCGGTAGTGTAGTTCGCTGTATGCATTTGATAAGAAGAGACAACATGAATCCGGTTGCAAACTGAGTGGCCCCGTCTCGTCTTAGTCTCTATCCCAGGAAGCCCAACTTGAAACTAATTGGATGACTTTCAAGGTTTTATGTCGAACCGTAATCTCAGTAATGTTCTCCGTAGATGGTTTGTCCTGGATAGGGTGAAGAGAATAATTCACCCATTTTCCAACCTCAGTTCTTCGAATCTTTGAATATTCAGCTGATGACTATTAACTGACAGTTTAACAACGAAACCCCTTTCGGGCGAATGGTTTTATTTGTCTTCGGTATTGAGGGTAGATATCCGCTCTAAACGGATTAGGCAATAGCTACCTTACTCAGCAACATTTCATGTGAAGTTGCAGGCGCTGTGTCAAAATGATAAAACTTTTCTTCCATTAAACTGAAAATTAATACATTAATGCTCGTTTGACAACGGGGGTATTTTGACTCCAATAGATAGTCGGAGCTTCAATTGCCACTCCAGTGGTCCGATCGCGAAATCGAAACAATTGAGTGAGTAACTATCGTATTATCTGTTCTCACTCTGGAATCGGAACTTTTTGACGAAATAGAAATGACAAAATAGTTCATAACTGTTTCAGAATCACCAAGCGATACCAAACAATGTTCTTCTTTCAAAATCAGCTTTGGACCGTTGGAAATTTCAAAGGAAATATTTGTTTGCCTCACGAGTGCTCATGAAATATCCAGGACTGCGAATAAAAAGCAGTTTTCGTTTCGTCCGTCGAGGAATTTGAAAAGGCATCCGGTGCTGGCGTCCAGTAATTTTAAGCAAGACCTTTCACTGTCTCATCAGCAAGTTATCGACTATTCAAGAACCGCCCTCTCCAAAAATTGGCAGGCAATGACTTGACAAACATGCGACGGAGCACCCTGTGGACGACGGAAGCAGTTGATTGATCATTTACCTGTATCGGCCTAAAAATACGGCACGCCAAGTTTTTGAAAAACCACAGGATTGTAGGTATTCCCTCCAGGTACAGGTTTACACGAAATTTCCAGCCTTCAAAGTCGTCACCAGGACGAAACAATGGAGGAACTTGGAAGACCGCGTCCCCATCGGCTGCATTCTTGCTGCACGCGATTGATGCGCATGAATTCACCAACCTGCCCGATCAACGAAAAACGTAATAGCAGCAACAGGTTAGCAACACCCACGGGTGATCAGGCAGAACCAGGCACCAAACGGTCCTAAGTAGATGGAACACCGATTAGTATCGTCTACTCGTCACAAGTTTATTCGAGCAGATAAGTAGGAAAACCAATGATTTTCTTGTTTCTACACACGTATAACCAGGGTTACACAATTCATTTTGTAAGGTTACCGAACGAAGCACAAAATGATCATGCAAACCCTAATAGATGAGTCCTAACAAGACCTGCACATATTACAACAGCTTGAAAAGAGTCATGGTGACAAAACCACAAACGTTTAAGTAAAAGCAAACCAAAAGCGGACATCAGATGGGGAGCAAGGAAATGCGGGATGACAAAGAACATTTCTCAAGTTTTCTCGCACCTTGCTAACAGGATAGTAAAATGATCAACTTTAGGGGCTATGACCTTGCACTTGAAGCCACGTGACCCATCACTGGTTGACTCGGAAATGGTTGGATCCCTGGTATCCTCGGGCACGTTGTCGTAACCGCGTGCACCGAGTGTTAGGAAAATACAAACCATTATTCAGCAAGTTTTGGGATAGCACGTAAAGGTGCGGAGATTGATGTTTCGACTAGAGAAATTTTTTAACGCAAATCTTGAGGATCGCCATATTAATTTGGCTGTGTGATAATTCCTAATGGCTGGTTGGTTTACAGGGCTTTGGTCCACGCTGTACATTCCCTTTCCTTGTTTTTCAAGTCATTCTATCATGCATTTCCAGCAGCAGCCGTTAGCAGACTTTGGCCAAAACCCCGTCGTCCACAATACATTAGTCACGGGATCTTGTTTGTTCCACTAGCAAGTGGACTAAAATCTCGAAAGTTATTTGCGGTGTGTTATAGACCCGTGAAGCTTGAAAGAGAATGAAAGCAGACATTTTGTTTCCCCTGGCAACTGTTTGTCTACAACGGGCTCCATTTAATAGATAATTTTGAGCAGCCAAGATTCCGGCCAAGGAATGAAACAGTCGTGATGATAATTATTCGACAAAATAAGAAAGTTCAAACACGGAAGATATCTGGTTACTGTTTGTCTCGCAGCTGCGGTGAATGGTCTGGAAGATCCAATGATCGATTTAAGGGGTGGGTAATGAATTGTCCATTTAAAACGTAGGTGCATGCCATATATCTATGCAAATATTATGTGGACGGGAGTTCAGTTAGAATTGGCCAGCTGTAAATAAATAAACCGTCACTGCCTTTGCTCTCAGAATTTGAGATAAATCAAGTCCTAATGCGCGTCATTTAACATATCCAGTCAATTAATTTCAGTCTGAAATATCTTCCGAATATGAGTATCCAAAATGAGTTTTAAACATCCAACGGATGTCAGTAATTGCTTAGAATATTACTAACCCCATTTCAAAAAGGTAATCAAAATGACCATCGTGGACGAAAGAAAAATGAAGCATCGCTCATGTGTTAAGCTCAATGAGTGGCGGGTGGCTTCAGTTCTGAACCCAAATAGATTTGTATGCAGAATGTTTTGGCTGCTGGAGCTGAAAAACTGATAATCATCTGATGGATGATGGAATTCAACGTGGTCACAAATGCACCAATTAGTTGGACATCTGAGCCAAAGTCGTACAAACAGTTTTTGGCAATGTTGCTTAGCAAGTAGTTGATCACGTCGAATGTATGCCCGATGATGAGACAGCAAATCATACAGAATGAACCGACAGTCATCGATCGATATAAAGGATCGACGAACACAACCGAGGTATGACACTTGTCCTGTTCTATTTGGTCTAGCTCTCGGAAACAATCATCGGATGTTTGATCGTGAATCGGCATGTTTCCTGTGTGCTGTTGTTTTTCTTGTTCTCGGTGTTGTTGTTCTTGTTCTCGATGTCGCAGTTGTTCGCACTCCACCGAGCGATAATAGCAAACCACACGGAAATGACAAAATAACATGACGATAATAGGGAGTGCATAGTAGACGATGAAATTGAATGGTTGATAGAACATGCTAACGTGATATGCAATCTGTTCTTTCGAATTCACATGCGTTACGCAAGTCATATTGACAAACTCGACAATGAGCACGTTTGGTATGAGAGCTCCAACACTGAGCACGACCGTGCCGATCGAGGTGGCGATAAGATATTTCGTTTCGTTTAGTCGATACGTGACACAGTATACGGTTGCCCAAAGACGATCCAACATGATCCATGCCAAATTGCATGTGGACATGAATTCGGCTAACCAGTAGGGGATTTGTGTACGCCACAAATGACACTGGAACCAACCACCGAGTACGGATGAATATGGGCATTGACGTACCCAAATGAATATCATGTCCCAGAAACAGCACAGTGCATCAAGAATTGTCTGTACACGAAGAAGCCATGTGGTGAGAGTACTGCGTATGGTGACCGAGCGTAGGACAAAGAGCACGAATAGATTGGCAATGATTCCGATGATCAGAGGAACCGTGAACCCAATACAATTTTATTACTTTCATATTTCGTTTATCTTTTCAGCATTGCTACTAAAGTTGTTCCAGAATTATCTCTTCTTGTAAAGCTTTGCACTCAAATTTTTTCATTGTTACATGGACTTCCCTTTTTCTCGGCCATTGGTTTTTTGCGTCATTTCTGCAAGTTAATTGAGTGAAATTGCGTTAGCATATTTTCCGAAAGAAGCAACTTATGCATTTTCTATTAGACGAGACTGATTGTTCAGTTTTCAAGCAGGATATTCATGATGCGCAAACTGAACGCTGATTTTAACTCAGTTGATTCTGACTGTGTTTAGAGTTTATTTTCTTATGAGGTCACCGGTTTTCCTGAAATTACTCTTCAGTTCTATACAACGCTCATTGTTGCTCAAAGCCTAGAATAATGGACCTGAACAGAAGGGCACGATATGGTCAAGGCAACGGAGTTGTGCAATAACACAGCGCATACACGTAAACTCGGGTGATCATACAACGAACATTTTTTGACTTTTCACCCATCCGCAGAATCGATCATTTGTTCTATGCAATTATTTACTTTTTCATTGACTCCTGTTATTCCCCTTCCTATTTTCTATTCTCACATCACTGGGGGAACCCAGTTGCTCATGTTAATAGTAATGTTGCGCGAAGGCGCTTTGTCTCTGTTCCTCCATGTCCGCTCTCGGTCAACACTAAGATCTCATCAAATCCGCTCCCGCCAGCTGGTACTCTTCTTCATCCTCGACGTAAGTTCAAACACCCTATGTCCAATATTGGAACACCAATAAGCATAAGAAAACTGGATTGTTTAAGTTTTACATTGCTGACCCTAGTTATTGATGCATGTTGCTTCCCGTAGATTCCCATTCATCTCTGTCATTTTACTGAAATGTCTATCCATTGTTTGGATGAAAATTTATCTGCGCAGTTCTGTTGATCCGGAGGCTGTCATTTCTGGTCGTACTGATGCCTATGTGTCTCTTATTGAGAGGCATGAGAATACACTGGTTCACTGGATGTGTGCAATAAGACCTAGAGCATTGCGTAAAATAAACCACCATTGCTCTAAGAGGCGCATTGTACTATTCGTCTCAGCGCTAGACTCCACGGACCACAGCCCAGATGCAGTCACTCGACGTCCCACCCACAGAAAATCGTGTGACATCTTGATTTTAGTCGGAAACATGTATGTTTCTTTTGATGTGCTCTGCTTACGCGAAGCCTATTAGGTTATTTTGGTCCTGATTAATATCGTTCAGGAAACGCTAGGCAAATGTCGATCGTGTAATGAGATAGCTGATTTTTTCTGGCTTGTACTAAATTAAGACGCTCCAGCCACCGATAAACCAGCTGGCTTTTACCCACATGGAGTCGGAGGATAAGCCCAAGTAGACCACGATCCAGTTAGCTAACAATAGCAAGGTTGCTTACAAGATTATCTGTGTTACTGAAGCATTGTCTTCAACTCCGATCAAGCTCTGGTTTTCATCAAGGGCTCCATGTGGCTTCGTGGGCAATCAAAATGAGCATTATATTGTCATTTAGACTGCCATAAGCTCAACTGCTCCAACTAACGGTCTGTTTTTGGAAGTGCAAAAGTAGAAGAGCAAGAATTACCTTGAATGAATAAAAATAATAATCACTGATTACCCACGCAAAACGTCTCCATTAAGCTGGCTCAGTGAGTTGCAGCCTGGTTCAAATTTTTGGTACACCTCATTTTTTTGAGCCCTCATGCCTTGGTGACGCACCTTTGCACGTCTCGCCTAGTAGATGGGATACTGAAGAATGGTTCAAAATAACATGTGAACTCGAATTTAGCTTTGCTAGATACCGCCGGATATGCTGATCGTGACAGCCTTCAGAGATGGAAAATGCTGGCAGCATATAGAAAATCCCCGCAGGATGTTTCTCCTCATTAGAACTATCGGTAGACAAGCATTGGGTACCCAGAGCTGACGTTTTTATGCTGAGCGCGACACTTTTAGTTAAAATTTAGCTTGCCATCAGTCTCAACTTCTTCCAGTTATTCCGGTACGCAACATATTGCCCGCTTCAACATAAACAGCTTCTCGGGTGGAGATCCGATAAAAGACTCAACCTTTTGGACGTCACAAAGCGCCAGGTTTCGTCGATATTTCTCAAGCACCGCTTAAAAAGGTTGGGATGGGACTAGTCGAAGGACTTTATGTTTCGCTCTTGAAATTTTGAAGATTCTGGAAATTTTCTTCTTAATGACAGGAATCGATTGTTATCCCCCTTATGAAGTCAATGATACTAACATCCGTCTTTCTTCACAGGTTGTACGACACGCATGAAGAGGATGCTTGCCCGAAAAGGGCTGGTTTCTATGCGGATCTTGGGTGCTTCTTTCAAATTTTCACTGTCCTACGTTTGGTGAATAAAAATGTATTTTCCACAGGTCAACAATTCTGTGTTTTTAGGTGTTCTGTTCGCCTTCGAGCATGTGTATGTCTATACTGACGCTCTCTTTGTTACGAAATGAAATGTTTTACTTAGGGAACGTCAAGAATATCTCCTTGCTGACTACCAACTCAGGCGATTCTCCACAAGTTGAATCTCTCTCAGAGACTGAAGTCTGCAGGTACACCATGCGCTTTGCTTCTATAGATTTCAAACTACTTCATCCGAACTGAGAGACGCCCATGCCTGCATTCGTATCTTTTACGATCAGCCGTCAAAGATAGTCAGCAGCTTTAATGAATTTTTAACTTGATTTCAGTTAACGAAAGTTCTGAAAAGGAGGGCCCAATATAAACTGTCAAAAGCTGCTTTGGCGAACATGCAACTTTTGAAATACTCTATGACATTCAGCTTCCCCAGGGAAAGCTTGTACAATCCCACAGTTTGAGATGTTCTCTTACTTCGCTGCGAGACCTGGTTTTGTGTTTTTAGGATGACCCATGACTTTCTCTAGAGCACTATCGGCCTTCTTAAATTATTGTCTGATTTTGGTTGTAACCGTCACTTGAGGTTCGATAAACACAGAGTTGTCAGGTTATGGTTTGCCGCATAGGTATGCCGAATTTAATTTCACATTTAGCCTCGATTTGTGTTTCCACTCTTCCTAGTTGGGGATCAAAAGTTTAGGACTTCCGTAGTTTGGATACGGAACGGGGCCTTGCTCAGAATAGAAGTCAGTGACGCTTATGTGTAGGGAAAAAATGGAACTTGCAATAATGGCACAAATTATTTTGCTTTTTGCGTCCATTCCCTCTGTAATTTTATTTAGACGCTGATTAAACTGCACCATGCTTGTTTTCAAGTCGTTTTAATTTATATACATGTGACTGAATAAAAGATTTCAAAAGCGCACGACCGTTTTCGCTTACTCAGTGCCATTTTGCTAGTTCAAGTTCACACTCGGACCTTCCGAATGAATTTTGCAACCAGAATCTCATTCGTGTGATAGAAATGTGAATGGATTATAAATTCATTTTTGAGGTCACAAGTGGACTCGCTATTGTACAGGTGAATTTACTAATGCTTTTCTGTAAACGGGCGGTGTCCTTTCTTGTAAGTATTCACTAGGATTTATTAAAACGGAAGAATTTGCTAACCCGGCTCCGTTGTTCTGCATGGGCTAGTAGTGCCTCACCTATCTTGAACAAACAGCAATCACCGTTATTTTCCAAAGAATGGTTATGTGATTCAACCGTGCTCAAGTCGTATGAACGAGATTCCAGTGGTCACTCGAAGTTTTATATATATACGTATATATATGTATATATACATATATATATACGTATATGTATATATATATGTATAAGTTTGTGGATTGTAATGAGGATAGTTAGACGCGTGGGCCCTTAGGTGTCAAAACAAACTCGTCTGAACAGCGAAATGAAATTTTTATAACACAGATTTGGCAGACTTGTTTAACGGGTCTCAGAATTTATTTTACAATATTTGAGTAAATGCCGGCAATCTCGCTTGCTATAGGGAAGCGCTTATTTTATGTTGTTTTCTCAAGATTTGGGTCTAAATTTACAAACGGAAACTAATTACTGCGTTTTAATAATCTTTGATGAACACAAACAAGATAATGTTCACTTAGAATGAATACTGAATTACGTCAAATTTGAAATTGTGCCAAGGCCATTCAATGGCCAGCCTAACTTCTGACGTTGTTAATGCGGCATTGAAAAGCTGAGTTGGCGGTAATGAAATATTTCGTCATTTCAATGACAGAAGCCAATCAGCTAATCAAAAAGATAGCTCAAATTAATTGTTTGATTTTAGACAAATCCGGGTTCTAAAATGAACAACTCTTTCGGTTAGATAGTAATAAAGCATTAATCTTCATCATGCGCACATGCTTATGCATGAGATCAGTCATACCCAAAAGTCAACACAGACGGATTGATACTCCTGCGGAAAGCTTACGAGGTAACATCTTTACTCCAATCTTGGGGTAGATAATTATCAGCATTTCATACATTCCTGCCTTGTTGGTGAAGTTGCATAACTAAATTTTCCAAATGTCACGGGACGTGGAGTAGGAATTACGCGCGGAATAAAATAAAGAACACAAATATCCTGTGCAGCTGTTGACAATGTTGGGTTCATTAATTCGGCTACCCGTTATATTTGTTGACGAAAGAAAACCAAGTACTGACCTGCAGAATAACTGTGAAAACATTTCGAGCACAAATGTATTGGGAAAAATTCCCCACCTACGTATGTCCTTCCACATGGTGCACTTTGGAGCAAAACGACAAGAGAAACTTTCGAACGCATCAAAAGAGAATCCTTTATGAATAGCGTGTAGTTTGCCTTTGCGCGGAGGGAGATATTCCCCTTAAACTTAGAGTATAGACAATGTTGATCAATGACAGCATCAATGCTGAACTCCATCGGAATGTATTAACGATATTACCTTGAGTAGAGCGATTTGCTCTCAAGTTTACAGCAATCTAGCGGAAGCGTGCGTAGAGAGCAGGTTTCTTATAAAAACAAACCACAGACGAAGTCTTGAGATTTTCCGAACTACATTTCATGGTCTAGCGCATCAACTCCGAGAATTACCCAATCACTGGAAAATAATGTCGGAGTTTTACAAAACGTTTTGATTTATGCGATACAAATTTTTGCTGAATGACACATCAGAATGACCGAAAATTCACTTCAGGAAGATGGCAAGCTCATTGGCTATTCGTGTTTCTAGTTGTGTAATTCCTATCAATGATGTTTTCTAAATACTAGGCACAAATATTGCTTTATTCTCGACAGGGTCCCCATGGTGCGTCATATAGCTTAAATCATTCATTGCCTAAATTTCTGGCCTACCTGATTTCTAAATACCACCAAATCATATTGGTTTTTATCAGAAACATCCCACTCTTTTCGGTGAATAATATAAATATAAACTACAGCATGTGTTTTCTATGCTTTTGCATACTGGAGCGGGACAAAAGGCAGTTTAGTTAGCACGGAATCATTCGTAAAACCATTTCCTAACATGGATGAAGCAGTAGCACAGTGCTTCCATGGTTTCTTAATGGTGAGTTGAACGATGGTATCACGTGGCGACTGATTTCAAGTTTGATATTCCTCAAATCTTCCACTCGTTGACCGGGATGATGGACACAGCTATTCATAATCCATTGGTTCTCCATCGCTATGGTTGTATTGTATTGTATTGTTTAGACTTTTGCGTTCAAAAAATAATGTCACATTTCTGTTAAAAAACTTGAGGGTAAAAAGTAAAAAAGGAAAAGTACACTCGTCACTTTGTGTAAATTTGAAAAGTAAACGCATCGAGAAAATATCAGAGGACACTGGGATAGGTTGCTCAGGAATTCGGCGAAAATACGGTCACAGTTTGATATAATGCGTGCTAGATAGGGATCAGTGTACGTCTTGTGGATGTTAATTCTAGTGGATATGAAAAGAAAAGCGAATCGTGTTGAAATATGAGAATGGTACATTGAAAGATCGTTCTGCAGAGGATGCGTGGGATCTGAAATAATATTTGCTAGCCCCGAAGAAGAATTTTGAAATTATTTATGTATAAACTTGGAAAAATAACAGAGGAACGGTAAAGAACTTTTGGAAAAACATATTGAGTCCGTGCAAATAATTTGAATTGTCAATACCGTTGACACTTTCCGTTCTTAACCGGTGTTTGGGTTTTCTTTTGGTTCTTTCATTCTAGGTTAATCCACATGTGTGACACTGGCATCCTTTTCCGCTCTGAGTGGGAATAGAAATTCGCTGTTGCCATAAATATATCATTATCCGACGCTTCTAAGTTGATGAAACCTAATTAACTTATCGGCATCTCGATAACTTCCCGACTGAGATTTTAAATTCTAGCACCAATCTGGTCATCTGTTGTCCAATTCTTATCCGTTAAGGTGAAAGTTCTCTCAGCTTCGCTCTTATTTTCCCATCTACTGAAATATTGGGCAGCCTCGGAAGTTCCATTTGAGCCTCTCAGTTTTAATTTGGTTTAGCATGGTCACGGGATCCGTTGCTTTCCTCCTCGAACAGAGGAAGCAGAACACTTTTGACAACATCACTTGGATAGGGGTGCTGCGTAGCTACTTGATATTTCATTATCTCGAAGAATATATTGGTAGACAGATTAAGATGCAAACACCTCTCACTTCATTTCATTTTTACGCATCCAGTCGTTTGGGAAATCTTACCTCAATTAAATTTACGAATTCGGTCAGTTCGTTTGACTCCGGGCCTTATACAACAGACGAGAGAAGCCTTATTTTATGTCTAGTCTCTAAAATCGACAGTTAATTTCATCTCTTAGTCACCATCGTCAGTTTCCTGTAGCCCTGATGAAAAAAGCGAAGTCATACGGATAAAAATTATCCATTATCCTTGCACATCCTTGCTCAGGGCGCTGGCTAGACTAGTGAAACGGTCGTAAATGTTTAATTCCTTTTCATCGAGTACTCAGTTTAATATTACCGCCATCCAGCCTGTCTAACGTGCGTTGTGCACGTTCCGCCCATTCGGATAAACACGCAAGCTAGTCCGAGTAACTTGAGTCTCACAGCTACTTCACATTCGGTAGTTCCACGTTTATATCCCGAAGACCTCTTGAATCATGCTTCACTTCCTCGTCCCCGATAGAGTTAAACAAGAATGGAGAGATGGAACAGCCCCGTCGAAATTCGCTCGCCTTTTCAAATGAACTACGTAGTCCAACGTAAACCGTTACACTGCACGCCTGCGAGTACAGTGCATACAGTAATTTACCGACCATTTGTGACAATGTCAGGATGATTCGTACTGAAAAGTGCGGATCGCTCTGCGGAGTCAAAAATTCCTATCAATTCAAAAATGCCAAAATTGTCGTGTGATGGCATGTGTGTGGGACGTTCCCAATAATTACCAGTGAGAAGAAATTCGTTGACGCAACTCCGACGTGGGCGAAATTCGGTCTGTTATTCTCGGGCGTTTCTCTCGAGAATTGGCATCAAACGGCAGAACATTGTCAAACATGATATTAGTAACTATCGGAATTAGGTTGTTGCCAAGATGACTACCGCAACCACCTTGTGATGCCTTCAAGGGAATGGATACAATCTGTGGCTCGCCCCATAATAACGGAATATGTTTCTCGTTGAAAAAGTCACCGTGAAGAGTCCCGTGTTTTTACCAAGGCTTCTCCACTCAGTTTCCATTTTCACTAATCCATTGTCTAACTTTAATTTCATTTCTGTTAGAGATTCAAGTGACATCGTCCAATAACCGTTGTTGATACTGACGTAACTGCATTCGTGTGCGCCTAGTTGAACGACGTCCTAAAGCATTCATCTCAACGGTCGAGCATATGCTCTCATCTACGCCGATTTCTACTGCGGGATTTTCATGTCTTTTTCATTGACAACTACCAATGTCTCTTTGTTTAACATTTGCAGAATACTTCTGCCAACTAATTCGCAAAGCTTTAAGTTCATATAGTTTGTTCTATTGATCGGAAATGATTTATCGCATTACTTACTTGAATTGGTTTGTGCTTGTCAGGCTTAGCTTTAACGAAAATCAATTCTAACAGTTTCTCGTCCATGAACGGCCGTTTACCCTCGAGTAGGACGGAATCAGACAACGAAGTGAGTGCGGAGACATCACGGCAGGACTGGGCAGCGCGAAATGCTTTCACTTCTTTTATTTTTCACTAAGTCAAAAATCAACCGCTGTTTGGCGTGATATTTCATTATAAAGCTGGTTATTTTTCCATTTGATACTATGCTCCTATCCATAGCTTTATTTTGTTAGAAAAGTGTTTCATAATTGTACTGCCAGGTTCCAGGTCATCAAATAGCAAAATAAAACTGAAGACGACCACGTGTAAATTGAGCTAGTGGAAACTATAGTAGTTTTTGTTGTTTGCAATATGCGAAAGAAATCACCTAAAACACTTTGGTCTATTGGCGGGATAGTTTTAATAGTAGGATTGATTGCGGACGCAAATGATCCACTTGAGCACTGGTCTGAATTTCGCAAGTTCAGAACTTGTTGCCATTTTGGTTAGTTGCTCAAACAGTTTGTGAAGTGCAGAGAATGGTTTATTCAGCTAATCGGTGTAGAAAAACTCGTAAAAATTGATGCACCGGCATTCAGTTCACAACACGTAGATTAGTTTACCTTTGAAAAACCTCGTTCTAGGTAAGAGGAATACAAGTTGCCAGGTACGATTATGAATTCATCCAAATGCATTGCAAATTGAAATATTTAGAACGATGCTGGGAATGTTCCTCTGCGGTTTACTGTTGAATTGCCAAATGGTCAACTGAAATCACTTCGACCTTAAGCATCGGCGCATAACCTCGCGCACTTTTGTAGATAGAATTTTACAGATTTCATTGGAACTTACTCAACACTTGTGGATTTCATGTGATTCCGATTTTAGTGTTTATATACATTGCAAATTGGGCCTTCGTAATTCGTCATTTTCGTCAAATTTTATTTAGCAATCTGTCTTCATGCCTGCCCAGAAATGGAGTGAAATATGAATAGTTTTCTGACTTAGCGCTTTTCTGAATTCCCAAAGAAAGACTGCGTTTCAGGTGAATTCAGTGAAATCAAACATTACGTTGGAAATCACGTTAAACTCTCGGGTTCTGACGGTTCACGGATGACGAACAGAGCGCCTAGCCAAATGAGAATTAGCCCATTTGAGTTCCCAAGTGGTGCATATCCTGTCGTTAGAGACTTAATTTTGATAGTTCAGAAATTAGCAGCACCCTTATTCGCTGCAGATAACCTCAACTTGGTTCATTCTGTTTATCACTTGTTACACTGCACCTGATACTCAAGCAAACGATTTCGGACAATTTATTGGTGAAGTATCCAAATCCGACATTTATTAAACCGACATCTCTTTGTGTGTTATCACGAATGACTCATTGTGTTCCTGCTTTTGACGATTCTCTTGATCAAGCTTTTATTGGCTCCCACAATATGTCCTCCACTGAAGCGTTGTCACTGGAATATCCGGTTATTGTACTAGGCATCATCACCCCGAGTTCTATGGTAAAATTTGTTCGTCAGGCCTATTCTAGGAGTGTTTGCTCCAAAGATCAAATGAGTATGCCGAATGATCTTGCACAATCCACTGACATTTCCGACTGCTACGTAAACTTCCTGGCAGAGCTGCAAAGTTCGACTGACTGGAAATTGGCCGGCAGAGTACGATATCATCCGCCTGCTTAAGAAGTTGAGCAGACGGATCAATTACCAAATCACTGGGGTAGGCATTGAAAAGATGAGACGGACAAACTACTCTACGTTAAATAATTAATTGGCCAAGTGATAACAAAGTTTAGCTTTTTCGGTTCTATTAGAAGGTCGTCTTTAAATCCCAAAATTATGAAAACGGAACATCCAAAATTGTCGAACTTATGAAGAAGGCGACGAAGGGGAACCGAGTCGAAGGTAGAGGAAAAAACTCAAAAGGTGCAGAGGGCGGATTTCACCGAACTGTCTTAAATTTCTATAAACAAAGCGCCGAAGTGGAGCTACTCCATCCAAAGATTCAATTCGATTTATATTCAAACTGAAATCAGTCAAAGTCGAAACCATGGCAGAAACACAAACTACTGCAGGTAGAAAGATCAGTTAATTTGAGGGCGCAGGTGATGGTAATAAGAGGAATTTGCCTTGTTTAAATGTCTGAGACTGTGTTTTCCGAATGAAAACGATGGTTGCAGATTCTCATGAAGCTAAGAGAACACCGATATCAATGGATTTGTTAACATGCACAGTCGTAACGATCAAAAGCGAACTTGATCCGCATTTGAGAAGGATGGAAGACAAGCCATTTGGGCCTAATTCGGATGAAATTCTTAATTTTTCTTCTGAAGAAAGTGATTCAACTTCTTGCATAGGACAGCGACCTATTGGAGGAGCGATCAGTGATGTGTGATTCAGCATGTTGTCGTCTGCGGTGCAACTCAACAACCAAATGGATTCCTCGCAAAGGAGCCTGATGCCACGCCATGGGGTCTTATTGTCCGTGGCACCCAAAACTAGATTTTCCAACGAATAGCTCAAACGTTTTCTCATCTATTTGTCCAATACAGTGTAATGTTTTAAGGCGGTTCACTCGTAAGGTTTACAAGGAATGGTTTCTGTAATGACCAACTAATCTTGGCATTGCTGAAGATCATGATTTCGTTCAGATAGCATTAATTGAAATTTGCACCTAGTGTCCTTTTAAATAAATTCAGAACAGGGTGGAATATTCACAGCGAAACGGAAAAGACGTTTTGGAGAGGATATTTGAAGTAGGCGGAGGGGCGGAATTCTTGTCTTAACTTTGATCTGTTCTTTTCTCACAAATGGATATCTTGCAGAAGGGGAATTTATGTTCGGTCTAACTGAAATGATAAACAGATAACTGTAGAAAGTAGGAATGCAATGTTGGCAAGTAAAGAGATCGAGATGATCGGTGGATATTCTGTCTACAATTGCATTTCTCCTGATAGTTAAACACACTAGAGGATAAATGAGGAAGGTGGGTAAAATCAACGCCAGAGGACCGAGAGTCAGAAAGTAGTGGTGCAAGAATAGATATTAGGTAATCATATGACGGATTAAAGTTATGCGCGGAAATATAGGAAGCTATGGACAAATTGCCACTTTCCGTACCACGATAATAGAAAAACTTGGGATTAAACATGACGGTCGCGCAGTCGACATCGTTGCTTAAGGAATCGAAGACAATTCGTCGTATGCCAAATCTTCAGCTAACAATGTAGGCTGTAAAATCACCGCCGGTCTTTTTTGGATCAAAATAATCTGACGAAGGGACAAAACGTTTCCTGGAAGAACGAGGTCACCCTCAATACAATGACTGAGCCAGAAATGTTGGATGAAAACTACCGATGCGTTTGAATGATTTCGAGTGTTCAAAGCATTGATTAAGTCAGGTATTTCCTGGAACAAAAATCTGATATTAGTGCTAACTAACTAATTAACTCACTTAGGGTCGTGCGGCTAAGGGCTGCATGCGCGCGCTAGTTTATCCGTTTCTTACTTTGTGCATTTTCAACTGACGGCTTTACCGCATCTCTCTGTTCGTCTCGGACTTGAACGAGAATAATATTGTTCTAACTCTCAAGTTCCTGAAAATCTGTACTAGTCATAGTGGAGATAAGGGAGATTCAACTTCAGATTTTGTTGTTCCGAAATGCTTTGATAATTGTTATAAATTTTTACACATTTTGGAGTATAAAAATGTTCTCTGTATTGGAAAACGAGTATCCTAGTGTTCTCTAACTCTTCAATTCATTCCACGTCTTACATTCTACGTTCTTTATCTTCACGTATGAGAAGAGTGTCTATCTTAAACCCATAGGATTTTGCGTAAATCTCTAACGGCTAAGTTGTGACTTCAGGGCTCGAATGCAAACACTGCATATATACATCAATTCCTCGTTCGTTTATTTTACCAAGCAACTCATATTACCGGAATGTCTAGCACTAATTCCCGTTAAGTATCCGTCACTTCTGTTGCTTGTCCGACCCGAAAATTCACTCTCTTCCGAAAAAAATAAATGAATAGTTTTGAGTTGATTTTCAGAAAATTCATTGTCCATTTGCAGACATTTGCGCAAACTATTGCCGATGTCTTGGAAAGCTAAATCACGTGAATCAGTAAGAAAATAATTTACCGGGCCAGTGCAAATCATTGGGGCTAAGGATCTTGTCACCTCATTGAAAATGCTAGTCGGATTTTGACCATATTTCATCGGAAGTAGAAAATAGTTTTGGCTTCGGCGCGTTTCACACTGTTGCTTATCTTTCGGATTGCCTCGAAATTTACGCTACTACCCACCGCACTCCAGTACCTGGACTATAAACGGTTGTCTGGAATATCTTTACTTTCCAAGAAAGTGTGATCCATCCGATAGGTGTCCAGCAGTCAATGCTATGGGAAGCCGGCTAAGAAATAGGGTTTTGTGTATCATGAGGGCTTTAAGGATCATCAGTTACCTGCCTTGACAACTGACTGAATATCGTTCGTTCCGGGGTTCTTATCCAATCTCGGGCCTCAAGAATGTCTACTACCGTAAAACACAAACAAAGATTACATGAATAGTATGTTCCCACTGTCCTGAATAATGAGATGAGGTTAAACCTTACTCATCATTTGCTAACCACAACTATATCCTCTATTAACAAGAAATAGGAGAAGAAAAACGTTCCCGTAAACTTAGTGATTTCCAAATGATCAATAAAAGAGATTAAAGTCAATTTGCTAGTCCGGTTTTCCGGTCATCTGCGTTGTCTACTCGGCTAGCCCATCTCTGTGACATTTACATCAACCACTAAACTGATGCGCCGTATGCAAATTATATCCATATTTAATGCATCCGTAACTGGGAGAACGCAATGTTTAACCACCTCCAACTTATGAAATCAGTGTATTCTGCAAATATATTATTGTGGAAATGATGCTTTCTCTCAAATTGCAGTACGCTTTTTTCAGCCTGGTCGGTTTTGAAAACGTCGTGGTTGCAGAGCGATGAGCTCATACGGATAAACGTTTTGTGCCTTAAATAAACACATTATCAAAGGTTTTATCGGAAATATCCACTAATCATTTGGAGCGAACTTATGTCAAGTTCCTTTCTCGTGACTAGCTGTCATGATACCTTATCGTAATATGTTACGCAAGTTATCCAGGATTGATTCCACTAAATAAAGCGTTGAAAAGGGTTTGCGACAACCGCATTCATGACACATGAATAACTCCAAATCGGATGATTCTGTCCCGCTACAATTACTGTCCGGTCTCTAATCTACTTTTGGGTTGGATATTGACCTAAAGAAGCTGTAGGAAAACGAAAAGCTATTTTGTGACAGAGTTGCATCTGCTTTCGCAGTGCCGCAGATATGAAGCAGCCAATTCGGATTATCGAGCATCTACCTGAACGCAGCCGTTGAGAGTAGAATGATCGACTCACTTAATAGAGCTGCGTTAACGCGTGACCCAGTGTACAGCACGAAGTCCGTGGTCACCAATCTCCTTTGGCTCAGCCCAGCCGAATCAGCGAAATATTACTGATTCCCGAATGCATATGTGATTCGAGCTGTGCAGTAGTCAGACTGCAGTTCTATATGTCGCATCACTGACTGCGTAAAGATCGTCAGTCAACTAGCGATGCTTCTACCTTGACAACTCAGTTCTTATTCATAATGGTTGTGATATCATGGATCCTACTGGGTGGTCAGTTTATCCTTCATCATTTGGATATCTGGTCTGTTTCGTTCTGGCCAAATGGGTTTAGATTATTCAGTGTTTGAAATCAGGACAAGTTCCATTATTCACAAGGTTTATTAAGGTATTTTCGAGATCGACAAATAAATGTAATGTAATTACAAGTAACCATGTTGGCCAGAGTTATAACAAACACAGGAGTAAACCTCATAACTATTGGGTTTTATCTGTGGGATTGTCACTAGTTTTACTGGAGAGGCTATCCTTCAGTGTTCATCATTAGTTGACGAAAATCAGGTCATCCGGTCAAATTTACACTCGATTAGCAACAGACTCGAATTTCGCTCACATTGAAACTCATAAGTGGTTCATATATACCAGGGAACCCAAGATCTGAATCCAACCCTCTCATATTACAGACACGTAAGTTAAAAGTGTGCTAGTCAACTTTTCCAGGTTGAGTGTAGATTTGAGCAGAAAATCTGATATTTCACGTCGATAGTGAAGTCTGGGGTAAAGTCATTCAAATAAACGTAAAACCTCATAACAATTAGCGCCGCATTTTAATTGTGTTATTATTACCATCGTATCCACATATTACTCACATATGATCGATATATATATATATATGTATATGTATAAATGTAACTTCAAATTTATAGACAGCACAGTGGCTACACTCATGCAGTCCTGTTCTGAAGACCCGAATCCGTTGAATCCAACGGAGTGGAGTCAGCAGGACAGTTGTATGCTATGCGATTAGTTTGGTTGTGTAAGTGTCGATGCATGTGAATAACCTTACTAGGTTCACCTTGTTCTCCTCTTGTTTTGTCCACTACAGACTGTGACAGGTTGGAACCCATCGAAGAATACTTTTTCCTTGCGGGCTGCATAGCCTATCAGGTATAGAAATCAAAACTGGGCAAAATGTTCTGCCGAAAATTTAGGACTAAATCTAACGAGGCCATTTCTCGGGAATAATTTTATTTGTATTTAATGCGTTGTAATGTCCATTCTTTGCTTAAAAATTCAGCAGCTGATACCAAGTACACTGATAAAACCTAATCCTGGATGCGTAAACGTTATTAGTATGTGCCAGCCGATTAATGTTAAATCCAATACCATTTCGGTGTTGGTAATGTTTGCCCCACTGTTATGTAGTACGTCATTTTGGCCGAGAACAACGAAAGATCCAATTGTTTGGCAAATTAGAGTCAAAGAAATTGTTCACATGCTGCAATTCACTTCAGTAAAAACACCAAAATTAAATAACATCGTGCCTTAATTGTGTTACTAATCTCGCTGTTCTCAAACTCGTCGAGGTACAATACAACACCGTTTACCTGAACAAAGAAGCATTGGTACAAAATACACCTTGTCAAAGGGAGCACAATTTGAACGAACGTAGAGAAAGTGATGACATAAGTGTCGGAAATTGGGTGAATACATTCCTCCCTTCTTCGATCATTCCAGTGGCCTAATTTGTTTCACATCGATGAGTAGCTTCTGCCAGGAAGTGAAAACAAATGTCAACGCGAAATTCATCTCTCACCCACTCTCTTGCCATGCTGGTGTTCATGGTAACGGCTGGAATGGCGTTGTTTAGGATTACGATTAATAAAATCATGGCATATTCAAAGAGAGCAAAGTTATTTTTTTTTCAAAACAACGATTCTTTGGAGCAGCACACATTTAGACAAACAGTTAACTTGTGAAACGTCACTGAGAGATTATAGAATGCATTGCTTTATTTTCGCCCATGTCCTACGCACAATATTTGCCGCATGAGAGGCGCAGTGCTAAAGGTATTTGTAAAGGGTAGGGATGAGTAGTCCTGATAATAGTCGAGGATCCGTGTTCGATTCAAAGATCATATTCTTGATCTCACGCAAGGGCTTGGCGGCAATAACACTTGACGTATCTGCGTCCGTTTGCCGTACAAAATGGTAATAGAAACACAAACGAGACAAGCAAATTTGATTTAAGTTTCAAAACACTATTGGAATTAATGATGCCGAAACGATTCCAAGTCCCATTGCTGATTACCTTAGATCAGCGGCATAGGATATCGAGAGCCAGATGAAGTGAATGGGCTTCTCAGCACCAAATGATGCAAGGAGTATATCGAAAAATCAATGCGCCATGTATTGGCTTTAATTGTGAATGATATAATGTTGACAAAACAGCGTTGTTGGTAGATGTAATGTGCCAGCGTTTCGACTACCGTGGGTTGGCTTTCTCAAGGCAAGCTTTACAATCAAATGATTGACCCGGAGCGGCATTCAAAGAATGATCATTAGACGACCGGCAACATTTAAAATTTTAGCTAACCCTTAAAATCGCGATTCATGTTTGACCCGGACAGATAATTCTTTCGCGGAATTATAAATGTTTGCCAAATTCTTGGATAACGATTGACGGTCTTGCAAAGCAAAGAGTCGGATCTAGTCCTCTCAATTACCTTGAGTTTTCGAAAACGGGTCCGAATTCCGCTTGCTTACTAGCCGCTTCAGTTCCACCAAACCCGATTTCACGAAACTGGTAGGATTTAAAACGATATATGCGTTTAGGTAAGGATGTCGATCTTCAGCAACAACATTTCTTTATCATCTACCGCACCCAATCTTTTACAGTACCATACTAGATTTTGTTAAGGCGGTGTATACATATACACACATGAATCGTGTCTTTTAATTATTGGGAAGCATTTTGGTCTGCACGCATTCTTCTTAACCTAACAAATTTCATTATTCCATGTTAGAAGCAACTTTTTGAGCAAACCGATACTTGAGGCAAACGTCCATGCTGCTACATGGAAGATGTTGCGTTATCGAAATCCCAAATCATCTCCGCATTTTCTCCCACTTCTAATTTGGACCGAAACCAGTATTGACAAGCGAATCGTGGGACCCAACTTCAATCGGACAAGGATGAAGAAATTCAGTCAACTCGATTGGCAGTAAAGTAACGGCATTTTCCATAGTCTCCGTTTCCCTTGAAATGTCTGTTAATTAAAACTTTTACTAAGACAGTGGATTGCACATATGATACTAGTCCTCGAATTTGAGTAAAAAGAATAATTAGATAACTTATTCAAAACTGAATAAGTTCTTTTCACTCTGTCTCTTACCTTGGATGTTTTCTCATCGACTAATTCTTTTGGTCTGCATACGCAACTGTCAAACTCAAAAGACTGCGATAAAGTAAACAAAATGACCAGTTTGTGTTTATTAGATCTAAAAACCGCTTGTCTTGACTCCGTGTTAGTCCAAGGTAGCTACTATCTTTCACGGTTACCTAGCTCTTTGTAAAACGCCGTCACTTACGTTTCATATAAGACTCTTGTAGAGCAAGTCAAAATTATATTACAACATAAACGGAAACACTTTTGCTCTCTTCTACCGGTGAAATTTTCACAATACGAGCAACAGAATGCAGTAACAGTACAATCAGGCCCGAATGGAATGCAATGTCGAGCACAGCAAAGTAATGGTCTTCCAGACCACATAGACTACAAAGTAGACAGTACTGGATGAACAGATTCATTCTGGTAACTGCGTCACCGTTCCATGTTCTCCCGTATTAGTCAATCAGATAGGAAAATTTGCAGCACGCAACTGGACCTTTAAATTTTTCATCCTGCTGATCCCTCATTGTATGCGATTATTTCGAGAAAATAGTTTGCATAGCTTCGTCCCTGAATTTCGAATTCTCACGGTTAGATGGGCAGCCGCGAATGCACGAATACACGGGACTGACAGTATTATAATGATCGGATTTGCGATTGTGTTCATTGTCGATATGAATGAGCTGATCGCTTGCAGATCCGATCCGTAATCATAGAAATAGTTGTTGACCATGGTTCCCAGTAGAAAGCTAACCGTATCATAGGTGTGCGCCAGCAACATACAGCAGATCATGCAGAGGGATCCAAAGGTCATAGACCGGTGCAGTGGATCAACAAATAGAGGTGGATCAATAGGTTCTTCCAACCGGGATTCGTCTGGCTCATCCGCGGAAAAAGACCATCTATATGGTTGAATCTGGATTTCTTCTTCTAGTTGCTTCAGATCTTCTGAACGGAAGTAGCGTATCACTCGGAAATGAGCAACTAACATGGTTACCATTGGTATGACATAGTAGGCGGCACACCATGTAGGCTGATATACTTGTGTCAGGCGATAAGCAACAGTTCGATTCGGAGGGATTTCGGTAATGCATGTCATATTCTCAAATTCCACCAACCATATACCCGGAATGACGAGGAGAACGCCAAATATCGGAGCGCCAAACATGGTCCAAATTATGTAAGCCCTCTCCTAGCGTCGATAAGTAGCGCAATATACCGTCGCCCAAACTCGATTCAGTATAATGCATGTCAAGTTGTATGTCGAAATCGCCATCGTAGTCCAGTAGGGTAGTTGTGTACGCCACACATGACATTGAATCCACCCGGTAATATGATTCGTGTATGGGAAATCACGCATCCATATGAAGACCATATTGCCGAGACAGTTCAACGTATCGACGAATGCCTGTACACGAAAAAGTAAAGTGGTCAGACGACTTTCGATCTTCACAGAAAACAGTGCACAGAGTAGGAAACTGTTTGCGACGATCCCAATGCAAAGTGGTATGGAACACCCAAAGTCAAGGGCAACGTTTGTAATTTGATTTCGATTGATTGCACCTTCAACCATGATTAGAAGCTCACCTGTTTCTCACCGTTGATCCTGTGAGATTTTTTCTCAGATTTTCTTGTTTATGTAATGACACATTATGCTGATTGGTTAAAAATGCTCAACAGTAGACCAAACTTAACGAACAGGACCAACTCCATCTGGAATGTAGAAAGTATTTTGACTGCGCGAGGGGAAAACATGTGCCCCACATACCCGCTTCGCTTTTTCAGCCAATCATAATTTGGATTTGGTTAGCATTTTTGCTATGCAAAAATTACAAACGATACGATTCATATGCTTTTAAACGTTCGAGATGTTCCGCAGAGCATACTGAAACAATGCAATGTGGCGAACAAGCTTGTTTTCACTCGTTCGTACACTTGCCAATACATAACATTAAATATGGTTGGAAATGTATCAAGGGAATTGTCGGTTTGCAGTCATATTAGTTCGCAACTCTAAGAACGCGTGTCTGTATATGTGTAATTGAGCGGATACCACCCATAGCTACAAAAATTCTCAGATCGTGCGGCCCACAGAAGGTTCGCTGAGACGGCGCTCCCGTGAGGTCCAATTTGGACACGTGTAATTCTGCGCATCACGCTTTACCTAAGTGATTGGCCGGTCTAACAGAACTAATTGTAGCAGTCTTTTTAGATGGTATATGAGATAAATTTGATCTCACAGGAACTACTAAGACCTTAAGTCTGGAAGGGTAGCAGGTGTTATCACCTGATGTAGTTTCTCTGTTAGCTAATATTCCAATTAGAAAAACCATTGATTGCATTTACGAGTACATTCAAGATAAGAAGCGCTCCATAGGGATTCCATTGGATGAATTAAAACAACCACTCTTTGTATGCACCAAAAATGTTCAGTTTGTATTCAGTCATGAAATATGCCGGCTAAAGGATGCAGTGGCCATGGGGTTACCCTTGAGGCCATTATTTGCTAATATCCTTGTGTTCAAACTGGAGAATAAGCAACTACGCTCACCAACCAAACACCGCACCGTATAAAAACGTTATGTTATTGATATACAATATGTGTGGTAGAGGAATATGTGGACATGAACCATATGCTACACCCGTTTATCAATGTCCATCCAAACGTACACTTTATACAAGAAAATGAAACAGGACGGGTCTGCTGAATTATCAATCTATTTTCACAGTTTATGTGCCGTTATAAGCATACAGGAATCTAATAAGCTGTTTAGTTGATAGGTCAAAAAAATATGTACGGATGACACAATTGAAAATGAAATTGGTTTCCTGCGCAGTGTGTTCGCACAAAATGGATATCTCAACAGATTCATAAATAAAACCAGGGGAATGATATAGGACCAATAGGGAAACACCTACACTATCGTTTGTCTTCAAACGGTGAAACCGAAGTGAAAATTATCTAACGGAGACTAGGGAGTTTAATCAGTAGAACATTTGTTGTTGCACAGTTAGAAATTTTATTTACAACTAAACCGATCATATGCTTCCAAATAAAGAACGGATCCTTCAGAATCTGCACCCTCATTCTGTATGTATTCATTCACTTTCTGATGTGGGTCTAGGCTTACTGGCTGTACGACCAGGTGTTTGTTCGATCGCGTTCGTGAGCACCACCCGGCTTGGTACAGCACGGGAACAGTTAAGATAATTACTAGCGCGGTGTGTTCACATCTTGTCCAGCTGCGTCACTCTCTGAACGTGACAAGTGATTTTCTGACAATCTGCAATGCTAAGCGCAAACGATCAAGAATTGTCAAGTGTCGCCTCTTAAACGCAGTCGAAGCCCTAATTATCCGTTTGTATTGCTCCCCTCTGTTGGCACGGGAACAATTTGTTCGGACTCTTAAACTAACCTGGCTCCCTTGTTATCATCTAACCTGACCGTGTGACAGACGGATTAGTTACACGTACACACAGGTACCCATTCTTAGAGTTGTGAGCTGATGTGATTCCTTGATCTTTATTCTCAAACTGTCTGCTCCTCAGGCTCTACCTAGAAAGCACAATGCTCCAATTTCCTTTCAATATTTGCACTCGAAAAGCACCTGACTCGAGTTTCCGTTCGAAGAGCCGCAACTAAAAGACCCCTGCCCAGGGCTGAAATCAAAATGTTGCTCTGGTTTCTCCGATGTTCATCCCAAACGCCTACAGAAATGAACGAGTGCTCAGAACAGTTAAGCATTACGCACGTCATAAGAACCACAAACCAACACAAAATACCGAAATATACGTTGGGCCTTAAAGCAGAATCACTGGATTGTGAAATTCCCTCCTCGATCCCCGAGTAAAGCTAATCAAGTTAATCGAAAATTCGACGAACATTACACAATTACCCGATAAAGTCGTGTTCCGAGAATAGCAACATTCACAAAATTCTTGAACATAAAGGCAGCCCAATGCACAACAAGGATTGATTTCAGAAAGCGTGTTCCTTCAACCGCATTATGGCTTCGGAGTCTCATTCTCTAGTTCCAGCAACGATGTTTTCTGATAAAAGGATCTATAATACTCAAGGCCACCTACTGCACATAACCACATCTATAAGTCAATCGAAGTGTCTAACTATGTTGCCCTGTAGTTTGCCGTGGATTGCCAGACAATGTTTGACATCAGATAATTATGTTTGGTATCATAATGCAAACTAGCTGATGGTCGTCTGAAATGAATCTGAAAACGTGCATGTTAGCGGGTGATCGTGCGGCTAACGTGCTTCCGTTTTCTACCATCAATCTTGTAATTCCTTATTGTATGTTCATGCATCTAAAGGCAAAAAAACAAAAGCCAAATGCCAAACAAATCGTTCAGCAGTAAAAGCCATGAGTTTTGGTCAAAATAAACTGAAACAATTGCTCAGTATTCAAGTGAAGACAGTATGAATCACAGATGAAATCATGGATGATAGAGGTGGAAAAATGCGTAAACCTAACACAATCGGAAAATGAATGTTTTGAATATCCGTCTCGCAGCATTGTGAATTTGAAAACCAAGCTGAAATATCTCGATTAAACTTAACGGGTTTTTCAACGCTGTTCTTCCTAACTAATCGCACTGTTTTAACCTGAACAAGAAACAGTCGACTCATAAGCAGGAAAAAGATTTGTAGTTCCCTGTTCTCAACTAAAGCTTGAATTTTTCCATTTCTGTTTTCCGTTTTGATGCAACCTACTGGTGTCAATCGTTCGGAGTTAGATGGGTCCATTTGAAGTGGGACTAGTTTGAGAATCGGCGATATTCAGCCCAGTAAACTACTCAAATGTGATTATTCTATCACTGTTTAGCACATTCTAGTTGACGTCGCAAATTTGCGTGATTTCAAATACTACCTCGGGGACGAATCGCGGTAGGACATGGAACATGAATAAGCACCAGGAATGCACATCCACTGTAAATGGAATGAAGACACCAAAGAGATTGGGGATTTTCATGTGACCAGCAGAGAATGACAAGGTGGATGGAACTGCCGAATGGAGGATGGAGTGATGGAGAGTGCAGAGAGGTTTAGTTCGCCTCCATTCGCCCGTAGTCTTCGTTCTGTAATTTTATTTTGTGCCAATCATCCTTACCTGTAGGCGCTGGAGACAAATGCTAAATATTACGGGAGACATTGAACTAAATTCTTGATGGAACTTTGATTGTGTTACGCGGTACTCACAATTTTATTCTACTCACGTTTGCTTTAGACAGATGATTATGATAATCGATTGAGAGTGTCACAGAAATCGGACAACCCAAGCGGTTAGGTGGAGTGACGAAATGAGGGTGTGTCATATTAACGAAATATATTAGGATGCAAGTGAAAATCACCGAATTATTGAATCCTAATGAAATACTGAGATGCTACTCGATCATAGGCCTAATTGAACAGTGGCTTGTTCTGCCTCTTTGATTATGGGTATTCTAATAAATAATAATTAAAGTGAAACGCAAGAGTGATTCTATCGCTAGCCGGACAACGGTTCATGCTTTGAATAAAATGCCTTGTTTAAACACTTTCGAAAAGACAGCAAAGTATTACTGGCGCACTAATTTACCTAAAGTTACCATTTTGGAACCGAATGATACCGAAAACGGCTAAATGGTAGAAAATATGAGAGTACCGTATGAAGAAAAATCATTGTGGGTTGGGCAGTATTTGACACAACGCCACAACCTTTAGTGACGTCACGATCGAATAGATGGTGAAAATGTATTTGTCCGAATTTTCACACCGGGCATATGATGAAGGGTTGTCTTAAATTTCGGACTAGGGTGCGAAATTATGATTGAAATGACCAACCACAGATGTGCGTGGCACTTTGTCCACCGCGAACGAGGTACGTTTTTCGAACGTACGAGAAGTTCATGAAAATATTCTGATCATCAAATCGGATCCGAAACAACATTATTTTCACTCTCCATCGGAATGAAACTGACATGAAAGTCATGGGAGATGTTTGCAGTTCGTAAACTTCTACTGATAACATTGGTATGGATGGAGAGGTAGTTACTGGGTGTTGATGTCGATGCTTATATTCGGACAACATCTGGCAAAATTTTAACAAAACACTTCAAGTAGTTATATGAATTGCATTGGAAAATATGTTTTGCTACCATTTACACCCCATCGATGGGTGCATCAGATACTGATCTAATGAAGAACAATTGTTTTTACGCGCTTTTGCGATTAAGTTTGTGCTTTGCAATTTCAATACTTGTCCGATGTTTTCATCCTAACCAGGTTAACAAGAGAATCTACTAAACGTGGCAAACTTGAGTGGAAAACTTAATTGAAAATTTGGACGTTGTTTATAGACTGAAATTTATTTATTATGCACGGATCTCATCAGAGAATGCTTCGCTAGCTTAAAACCACGGGAGCAGCCCATATGCATCTCACAAATCAGCTCTGTACCCCAAGTGAATAATGTGAATGTGAAATTCGTCTTCTAGCAAGGATTCGCTCATATAACACTGTCTAACTAGTCACCAGCCGTAAGGCGAGAGCAAATAATTGTTGAAAATTAGGTTGATAGCTTCAGCAAAACTTCCTCAATCCACAGTGGCAAGACATAAGTTGTAGCATAGCTGAACGGTTTCAAGCGTCAAAGCCGTGTTGTACAAGAATTCAGGTTTACAATTGCGCGGTGAAATAAGCTCGCCAGTCGGGGTTTGCCCGGGAAGTTAACCGAAACCGATGACAATTGCATAAGGTATTCTTACAAAAATGAGATTATTCAGTAACATGAAGAAATTTCAGTATTTGGCTAACAGTTCCCTGATTCCTGCTATTGGCATACATGATCAGACGGGCAGTTTGATAGTCAAGACCTAGAATCAAAATGGCCTTGAAGTTTCCGCAGCATATGGCGCCGGATAGGAGGGTCGTTTGCACATTTACATCCGGACTATTTCTTTGTTTTCGTGGTTAGCGTCCTATCTGTATTACTCGATCAGGCACCTCTTATCGGATACTGTCAGCGGTAGAAAATCTTGTGAACCCCACAACGATGTTTGCCATCATCAGTTTATCTTCTCACTCCCACTGTTTATTTACGTCCACAGACAAACACATCATATGCGCATACGATCTCACCCAAATTCAGGTAATGACAAAGGTAATGCCTCTCAGTCTCGATCGATTTATCGGCCGCATTACTTAAATTGACATACATGGACTCTGCTACTTGGTCTAATTCGGACTCCAATATTCGTGTCCAACTTTTGATTTTCGAATCGTGAGAGCGCTGTATATTCATGTTCTGATTTTCGTGCTGTTCTTCTAGTTGGCAATTTTTCATTCGAAGAATACAAAATAAAAGCATTTCGAGGTGGAATATTTTACTCATTTTTCACTCACAACAAGTGGCTACTTGGAACGATAGCATTAACCTCAGTGACGATCTGAATACAAAGCAATTGAAGCTTGTTTACAGTCTGAAGCGCGTCCGAGCAATCCAAGCTTGCAACTTTTTCCCTTCATTTAATTCGGAACGGAAACTGAGAATACCATTTGCAAAACGAGCAATCAACGGTGAGAAGACTATTGCAGGATCCAACAACGCAGCATCGATGTGACACAATTTCCGATTCGACGTACCTCTAAACTTGCAAACAATCTCCAGTGATTTTCATACATAAGACAAGTTAAACTAGTTTGTGTGATAACCAGTTCAAGAGCTGAATTCCGGCTGAATGTCTTTGGTATACTGATTTTCATGCACATGAGCTAACATTTTTGTGAAAATAATTTCTGGGTGCGAATGGCACATGGATAATAATTGATGGTCCCCGGCGAAGAATTTTAGTCTTTTTAAGAACATCTGGAATATATGACGGGAGAACAGTAAAGAAGGATTGGAAAATCACATTTGTATACAGATCGGGAGATAATGCTTTGTTTCACCTTTTAATGTCGAAGTTTCCTGATTTGAAATGATAATCCTTGGAGACTGTTTACACAGGTAGAAATGTTAGTAGTTCACTTCAGATATCTACCATTAGTGATTTCTAGATATTTCACAGAATCAACCCTGGAAAGTGTGTTTGAGTTGATAGAAGGTGTTTGGGATGGATAGACCGACCGATGTTGAGATTTAAACCAGCTAGTGCGGAAAAGTCATAAACAGAAGATGAGTTGTCGGAAAAAACCTTAAAATCATTGTTGCTCCAAACGGCTTCAGAGAGTGCAACATCATCAGCATGATATAACAGATGACAAGGCGGGCCTATTGATAAGTCGCTAATGTAAGTAGATAAGAAAAGCGACGAAAGAACAACACCCTGCAGCGCGTCTGAATTGTTAATCAATGGTTTCGAAGTTATACCGTTCATTCGCGTGCACTGGGTTCGGTTAGTAAAATCATCAGTCAGCCAAGCTAATGAATGTTTAGGACAACCAAGTGCTTGCAGTTTGTGAAGTAGAAGAGACCGTGGGACAAAATCAGATACCGACGAATAGTCTAGGAAGGTGCGACACAGATTTCATTGATGCGTTTAAGGGCTTACAAATTTGGTAAATAGGGGAGGCGACAGCATTCAAAGTGGATCTGTTAGATTTATAGGCAAACTGAAGATGGTTGTCATGAGGGTGCATTAAACAACGCAGGCGTTTAATTATAGCACCATCCGTCAGGTTAAGGCCAGTAGATGCTGAGGCGATGGGGCAAGATCGTTTTGCCAAAGCAATAGAACTGTTAGATTTAGGGATGAGGATGACAATGACGAGTCTCCAGGAATTAGGGATAGAAAGACAAGGAAAATGATGAGTTAATCAGAGGAGGATATGCATCCGTCGGAGCCACAACTCCATACATTAAAATTGCTCAGCACAGACTATCATGATCAACTTCTGTGGCAATTTTATTGGCACGGAGAAGATCGAGCACCTCGTCTCTTGGAAAATTTGTAACTGTCGTATCATCACCCTGTCGAAACATGGTCGGGGTATAACTGGAAGGGCGAATGAAAGCACGATTGATACCGTCGACATTAGTAGGAGTTTTCGTATGCTTCTTCTTCTTCTCACACAACAGGTGAATACCTTTCCATAGGAATGGATTCTTATTACCACTCAAGAGTTGGCTGGCAAACGTCATGTCGATGCGCTGGATTTCAGCTTTTATTACGAAATTTGTAGAAGTGTTCCTTGCTTCGTCTTAGAGATTTCAGTTTTTCGGTGGAGATACGGCCATTTGAAACGAATGGTGTTTGTGAGGGGCAGCAAATATCAAAGATTGCGTTGGCCGTCTCTCTGAAAATGTTGACATTTTCATTGATTAGGGGTTCAAAATAGAAACAGTTAGATGCGAGTGAAAGGGATTATTGAGGAATAATACTGTTGTTGTTGTGAAAAGTTACGGAGGCGCACTCAGATTTGATTTGTCCGCCTGACGAAATGGAAAGCTGACCTAGAGTATATCTTGGGCCATAAAAGAAACAGACAATGATCGCTACCTGAAATTGGAGTATGCGATTTCAGGGGAAATAAATCGGGGTGGTTGGTAATAACTATCTTAAATGGAACTGCCTCGGTGGAGTTTATGTATGTTGCAACACCGCCTTAAATCTTCTTCTTGTTTGAAACTCAGTCCTGCCGATGAAGTCCTCTATCGACATGAGTCAAGCAGCGACATGCGAGTTCACCCGCGGTTCCTGTATGTGATGATACATGTGTGAACAGGGATCGGTGATTGATGTGTGAGGGAAGATCAGACGTGTTCCTAAACAGGGAGCGGATGTTGGTACTCAGCAAAGTCCGAATGGACATCTTGGCTGGAAGGGTGCATTACCAGGCTGCCTGCCAGCCTGCCTGCCTGCCTGCCTGTCGGCACAAGTACCTCTTTTAGATCGATTAGAAGCTCGTTGAGGTGCAGAAAGAAGGGATCCCAATATATGTTGAGAAACGATGCGGTTTCTGAACAAAAGTAACCCCGAGCGATTGTAGCTTAAACCGATCTCAGATACGATCTGGTAGTTCAACTGGACCAACACGCCATCCAGTACTTTTTGCCATGCGTTTCCATGAACATTTCGAGCGGACTTCCAAATGCTAACTGGTTCGGAGTAAATTGCGCGGCAAAACCATCGCTCCTCGACCGCTCGTAACATATGACGAAAGTCTCGTTACATATTACCATTCGATATCTGTTTTGGGGATTAAGCTCCAGGAGACAGTGAATTACATTGAATATCCCAGGTACTATGGAACCTACTCGTAATATTTTATCAACACTGAGAAGCATCGGTATTGAAATGCAAGCGGTCAACACACATCTGTCCAGAACAGCCATGTTTCTTAGCCGCCTAACAGGAATGATCCAATTTCTTATTGAAGATTAAACATCTGATACACAAACGATAGTATTACGAAAGCAACAGATGTTTCACGCTGGCAAATGCCAACTGAACCCCTTTCTTATGCACGACGATGTGAATTCCAATACACTGCAATTTTATGCGATGATTATACACATCTCGGCTGCTCATGTTGCAGAAGAACGTTTCTCTAGAAAACGTAAACGGTGCCTCAGATTAAGAAATTTGGTTCACCATGCTGTGTGGCGTTCATTGAAATCTAGAGTACTGATCATTGACCCACTACTCATTTTAATCCATGCAATGAATCTCGTGGTCTGGACTCGTGTGCGAAGATCCGTGGTATATGGAATTCACAGCATTTCGATGATTCATTTAAAATGGCACAAAGTCCCCTGCTGGGCAGAAGAACGGTTACGGTTCTTAACCAGTGAATGTGTATTTAACAAGTACATGTGTGCTATGCAGCCGAAATTGGCTGACTGGACTCTAATCTCATGGAATTGGTCAAATCTCTTCCAGTGTGCAACACTGAGAATCTCTCTTTCGGTTGTAGGAATTGGGGCCTTATTTTTCCAACGTTTATCTTTCAAATGTGACTGAATATTTGGGACAACATAGGCCGTTGTTCCTAGGTGACAGAAAAGTGCAAGCAATCAAACCAGGTCACGATGCATTCTTTTTGTCAAAGCAGCTAATCAGATGGACCAATTACGCATAACGGGAAAATTAATAAAACCGCACTTGTGACAAGAAAGATCATGATGAATTTACGACGAAGTACGGATGCAATGAAAAAATTGAAGCTAATCTGTACACCAAACGCGAACTGCGAGTCAAAAAAATTTGTGGACAGCAAACGCATGATTTTCGAGAAAACGATTTGAACTTCCAACGGGGAAAGAAGAACAGAAAACATAATAAAGACAAACGAGATGACCGTGCGAGATGACCTTTGCGCGTTACCAAAGGGTTTGAATTTCTAAGATTCACTGCGAGAGAAAATATATTTCTTGAAACAAACAAGTAACCTGTCGGGATCAAATGACGTAAGTAGTGCATCGAAAAATCGATGCGTCATGCATTGGTTTTAATTGTGGGTGATATAATGTTAACAATACGGCGTTGTCAGTAGATGCAATGCGCCAACGTTTTGACTACCGTGGGTAGTCTTTCTCAAGGCAAGTTTTACAGTCAAACACATTACATCTACCAAAATCACTGTCATTAACGTTATATCATACATAATTAAGAAGTAACTTGCGTTATTTGACTTGTCCACCCGTACTATAGAAGGACCTAAGGCGCGTTTAATAATTCAGTTTTCATTTTTGGATAGATTCGATTGTCATTTGACCTGAGACGCTTTGTTCGTATTCGCCCAAATCCATATGCATCGATTTTGGCATTGTGATTCAAGTATCGTGTATTATTTTTGTAGTGACTTGCTGCAATTTTGTTCCTCAACCAGTCTTACAGTCTCTCCACAATGCTACATGTATTGTGCCCATGGCAAAACAAAAGGTATGTCGTGTTCCCGTCGATTAGTAGGATTTGAGAATGGTCTAGAAATGAGCTATCAAAGCCGTTTGGTAAAAGAGGAGGAACAGAGATCTAAATTGATCAAAACCTCTGCAAGTGGTTCCAAAAATCTGGCGGATCAAGTTATATAACAAACATTACTAGGAGTCTTAGAACAGCCTGTCTCTTCAAAAAATACGTAACAAACCCTCGGGTTTTGCGTTCGAGAAGCAACGGTGATTAAGGCCTAGTGGTGCCCCCATTAGGCAGGCCAGTATGGTGGTGATTTATACCAACTCATGTAATGTTAGGAGAAGATATATGATGCAGGTAGCCATGGCTGGCGAAAGTAAAACGCAAGTAGTTGGAGTTGCTGACATGTGGCTGATCCAAAGAAATCGCAACCCACAAAGATTGGGAAATCGTCACCGTATCCTTTTGTACGTCAGATTTAAGAACAGTTCTGCCCGTGCATTGTTGTCATTTAATACCGAACAATCGGTCCTCAAGCATTCAGAGGAGAAACTAATCACGACCAATGTATAATTTTATGCTGTTACAATGAGGGTGAAGGAATGTAGGACTGCTTTTCCCTGGGTGTATAAGGCTTCATCCTCCAAAGATTCTGACGACCAGCACCTAACCCAGATATTAGGAATCACTGCGACTGGCACCAATTCCACTCTTATTGTAAGAGATTTTAGCCTCCCCGGAATCAATAAATACAGAAATCTTGTTGCATGGCAGGACTAGGGAAAATGTTTTGAAGTGGTTGTATCAAGGTACCGTTATCCAGCATGTAAAAACGCACGCTATATGCAGGACTTGGCACTGGCTAGTCATCCCGAAGTACGATGCCGATGTAGATGAACTGTTTCCGGTGCCACTAGTTAGGCGCAACCACGTGGCTTTGAGGTTCACTTTTCGAATCAGTTATGTGAGTCCACTCTGCACCGGGCATAGAAACGTCGACAAACTGAATATTAGAGAACTTCTATCTATGACAGCCAAACTAGAATGGGACTCTGAGGATAGAGTGGACGTAGAAATAAGGTAATCTTGCGTTGAACGTAATTTTAATCCACTGCGGGCTGCTTTGGGAAATCTCGGGAAAACTGCCAGCAGCGGAGTGGTAGACTTTGGCAATTAGCCGATCAATTGAGAAGCTAGACCGAAGTTAGCTCATTTACCAAAAACTGGAGAGATAAAAAGACCGGAAACCTTATGTGAAATGCAGAATTGCCAAAGGACATTTGAATTATCACTTGCGGGCAGAGGTGGTATTGGCCAATCCAGACAGTTAATACAGATGTTTTCAATTGAAGATTTCACTGAGAAATAGAGTGGATACGCTTTCCCTAGAGGATGAAAACGATGCGCATGGCAGCCAAAGCAAATTGAAATCGTTGAGCACGTACAGCTGTAACGTACACTGGCAGAATAAATGATGCCAAATGGATACTACAGAGCAAACAAACGTTCCAAATGTCCCCCAACTGATACTATCAGTAGAGGTGAAGCACGAATTGTTGGAAGGGCTACAAGCAAGCAAATCAGCAGTTCGCCACAGTTGTTATGTCACTAGTGGGTATTGTTAGATGAGAAATATGTAGTTCATATCAGGTCCCAAAACTCTAGGGAGCATAGCAACGGACTGGAAGTTGGCAACAGTGATGGTTATTCATAAGAGTGGCCGGTAATCATCGGGTGACAACTATCGACCGGTCAGCCTGAAATTCATGCTGTGTTTGGAGAATCTGATCAGGATGTATATTTGCTGGCATTTGGCAAAGCATGATCTTCTACACAAATCCCGGCACGGTTTCTGAAGTGCAGGTTATGCCTCTCAAACTTGCTTAATACTTTGGATGCGTTGGCTGCTCCGTTTGATGAAAGCATGTCTACTGGAACTTGTTACCTGGATTTTAGCAAGTCTTTCTATGCGGTTAACCACCGACTGTTAATGCACAGGATAAGTAGGTTTGGAATATCCGGGGAAATACGCCAGTGGCTTAGGGACCCTCTAGACAACAGAAAATTAAGTGTTAAGGTGGATTAAGAGAATTCTGTATCCAGCGGTGTTCCTTAAGAATAAATTCTGGGATTCTTCTGCACATAAATCCTTTGAAGTCAAGGATAACACTTCCGCGTTTCATTCTTGCTGATAACGTGAACGCGGTAGATGACAGTCATAGAACGAATTTGAGAGAAGGACTAAGATAAGGTAATTTAATGAGCTATCAAGCAAAACAAGCCTATGAATAAGAGAAATAGTCAGTCGCTCACTCGGGTCTCTAACGGACCGACAGTCAGTGGAGCACAAGGAACATTTCGACTTAGGTTAATAGAGACTTCGGAATGAGATTACTACGGACCTTACGTGGGAAAAACACCATTCAGGCTGTAAACGAGGCTCTCAGAAAACGTTTTGTCCTAAGGTCCAGAATCTCGCTTAGAATATCGAAGGTTTTATTTCTCCGTTTAAGGTTATAGTCAGGCCTCACTTGGAGTAATGTGAACAGGCTTAGTCCCCATTTCTAAAGAAACACGCGGCCTAGTAAGGGCAAGCTCCACGGCTAGCAACGCGAGCGTGAGAAAGGCAGATAAGGAAGAGCTACCAGATAAGCCTGCATGATATGGAGCGTTTTTAGTAGAAGAACACATAACACGGGGAAAAAGCATTGTAAAGTTGAACGCAGAGAAAGTTTGAGCAATCTCAGCAACTAAGAACTAGGAAGCATGCTATTAGGCTCTGGAAGGAGCAATGTACACTAGAGTTGCGAGCCAACCTCTTCACCATCTCAGTAGTTAACGGATGGGACAGTTTGGGGTGAGAGTCTGTGAGAGTACAATAAGTAAAACCATTTTAAAACCTTAAAAGATACAAAATGGGGTGAAATATTCTCTGATGTAGGGAACTAGGGGTTAGTTTGAATAGAACAACAGTTCCGTGGTGTGTTCCATTGAATGCATGTTGTGTTAACAATTTACATGTTGTAGAAAGCCCGTGTTGCAACCTTCTGTCCCTATAAGAGTAAGATGAGTGGCTTTCACTATTGTTTGTAGTTGAGACTAGGTCACTGGCGGAACAATTCTGGAATCTGTTTTAACCATCTAGATCATTCCTGTACTGCACCAGCTGAACTGAAATGTGCTGCCAAAATAGAAAGGTCAGAATTAGGAAATATTTTTTATGAAAGGTGCTAATTGGAATGCAAAAACAGCTTGATATCTACTTTCCTTCGGTTTTTCTGTTTTCGTCAGTTAATTACTATCCCAACAATTTTGTGATCTGACCAAGTTAATGTTGCCTCGAAAGTTAACCCTCCATTGGTGTTCGTTACATACAATCGATTACCAAGGGAAACGAAAAATATTTGCTTTCTCTTTTCAGTCCCGTAGGTCTTTATCGAAATTGGAATGTTTCTAGGATTCTTTTTCATGTGCTGGTTATTCAAACCAAAACCCGCCCGAAAATCCTAGATGAGTTTTTGATAACCTGATCTCCCAATCATTGCAAATGGGACAGAGTCGTCAAAGTGTTTTGTAAGCTGATTTGAGAAGTAGGAAACAGAGGAACAAAGTAGGCCCAGTCACCGTAAGCGTGAAAGCCAGTATCAATACTGGTACATTCAAAGTAATATTGCGAGAGAAGTTGCACACTTGATGGCTTCCCTAAACGAAAGAACCCTGTCCATAGCGTTTCGTGCCATCTGAACATCGTACAGTAAGGCAGGTTCATCAGAACCATAAATTTGTCTAGTAACTTTAACATTCACAAACTACCGTATCAAAATTTCACTCTCGGCCTAAGAGTGGCAATCCATTCAGCAGAGAATCAGTCCAGAATTTCTTCTGACTCAGCGGAAAGTTATTTCAGTGTGAGACATTGGAGTTCGCGGTCAAACTACGTTTGATGACGAGTTCTAGTATGGATCGAGATGTCACAAGAAGCGTCACAGCTCAGTGTGCGCCTTCAGATATTTTCTATATGTATATAATAATATATAAGAAAAATTTTTGCGATTAATCCCCATATGGGTTTTGTGGCTTTATCTAATTTTGATTTCATCTTTACTAAACTAAGTAAACTATCCCATTTTTTAAATCTAGTTCATTATAGACAAATTGATGCTTTATTAGAAGGTAACCTGTTCCCATGCCGATTCATTGCTAATTATCTCAATGTACGATGCTCGCCATCCATCTCCACAGACCGCTCAGTTTATACGTTCACAAAGCTGCACTTACACCAAGTCTATTTTGGTCATGCACCCATTTACTCGCTACCACATGATATGTCATCATCATTCCTTTACAGTAGCCCCTCTCTTCTAGTCTGACACTGAAATCTTGGGATTATTGTAAATCACTGGAAAGGGGAGTTCGTTCACAAGTCTTGGCTCACCAAATTTTTACGGACTATCCAAATGATGTCATCATGCAGCTTGTCGCATTTGAACTGTTTCCATATACATTTGTGCCATTTTCGACCAATGTTTTTTGATCAATAATCCGTTACTGTTATCAGATGGTCATTTTTTGGAGGAACGCGTAACTTGTAGTCAATTTCTTCAATGGTCATCGTCTTGCTCTAACAAAATCTAAGGGGAACACAAGTTTCAGTTACTTTGATGATATTCAAGAGACATGCACAAAGTTCACAAAAAAATGCATCAGACAATCGTAATGTTTCGGTGAGGTGCAAGACAAGCTGAACCTTTAATGATCAGCATCTTGATTGCAACGAGCATCTGACCGGTCATTGAGTGACTAGTTGACTAAGCACGGTGTATACCAAATGGATAAATCAATGTGGCTACTAAACTTGTCCCACTAAGAAGATGGAACAAATTTTGTACAAAACATAACTGAAAATGGGGAGACAACAGAGTCACAGCAAGCAGCGATACACAACGGAATGTTTCTCGAACGATTCAGAGGAAATAGACGCACCGACAGCTCCAAAGAAAGTTAGGTAGGTGAACGGCGGATAATGGACCAACTAGGATCGGCAGAAGGAGCCATTTCAATTTTGGGTTCTAAGTCTCCGGCGGGAACATTGAGAAACCTGCATACTAGGGGTAGGTTCAGAGGCTAATAGCGACCAGCATTAGGTCAGTTAATTTATAACATTCATATCTGGTTTGCCGGCAGCATAATATGAAACGAATGACCGAGAGAAGTTAAAGCTTGGATAAAAGAGAAACAGCATGATGAGTGGAATGATGCAGAAATAGAAGATTTATCATCTTTCATAATCTTTGCGGGCTTAACATGGAAGCTATGTTTGACAAATCGGATGAGGACAGAGCATTTGCGGCCTGCAGGAGGACGATAACAGGGGTAGCAAAATCCATACTGAATGAATAATGTTTGGATGGAGAAAATAATGTTGAAAAAAGTGAGTAATTTTAGTTCAGAACTTACTTTTAGGAATAGGTGTTGATAAGGGAATTCGGACATAGAATACCAGAGCACTAGAAAAAGCTGGCAAAACAGACGCGTAGATAATAAAAAGTGGGGATGCAAATTGGAGAAAAATTGTCAAGAGCAAGCAAATTACAGCAAAATGGTCCAAGCAACGGGTTCAAGGTCTGACAGAAAACGTATGTCAAAAGCAATTGAGACCCAGGCCCCAGACTTACGGGCGTCAGACTCGTTGGTCTTCCGTTGATTAGGAATTTTCAACAAAGTGACAGAAAAGGTTGCACACAGAGCGACGGTTAGCTAACGCGTAGAAATGACAGCATCAGTAAGCGGAGTGAGTTTCGTGTCTCAAACTAAAATATTACAGTTTCTGTTTGTGTCGACAAAAGAATCTCAAATGGGAAATTGACTGTTTTCAAAAATATTCTTCAAAAATCAAGGGGTTCATATTGTTCAACTTTCCAGCACATATCGAAAGCAGAGAATTTATCAGTCACTATGTACTTAATATTTCGACCCCATGAGCTCGTTATACGTCAGTGATTAATTCAGTCCTTTGAACTTCCGATTTATGAATGAAATGTGCCTGCGCTTCATGTATTTGACTGCTGGAACTGCGAAAATGTTAATCACAGGATTGACGATGGAATTCAACGTGGTCACAAATGTACCAATTAGTTGGACATCTGAGCCAAAGTCGTACAAATAATTTTTGGCAATGTTGCTTAGCAAGTAGTTGATCACGTCGAATGTATGCCCGATGATGAGACAGCAAATCATACAGAATGAACCGACAGTCATCGATCGATATAAAGGATCGACGAACACAACCGAGGTATGACACTTGTCCTGTTCTATTTGGTCTAGCTCTCGGAAACAATCATCGGATGTTTGATCGTGAATCGGCATGTTTCCTGTGTGCTGTTGTTCTTCTTGTTCTCGGTGTTGTTGTTCTTGTTCTCGATGTCGCAGTTGTTCGCACTCCACCGAGCGATAATAGCAAACCACACGGAAATGACAAAATAACATGACGATAATAGGGAGTGCATAGTAGACGATGAAATCGAATGGTTGATAGAACATGCTAACGTGATATGCAATCTGTTCTTTCGAATTCACATGCGTTACGCAAGTCATATTGACAAACTCGACAATGAGCACGTTTGGTATGAGAGCTCCAACACTGAGCACGACCGTGCCGATCGAGGTGGCGATAAGATATTTCGTTTCGTTTAGTCGATATGTGACACAGTATACGGTTGCCCAAAGACGATCCAACATGATCCATGCCAAATTGCATGTGGACATGAATTCGGCTAACCAGTAGGGGATTTGTGTACGCCACAAATGACACTGGAACCAACCACCGAGTACGGATGAATATGGGCATTGACGTACCCAAATGAATATCATGTCCCAGAAACAGCACAGTGCATCAAGAATTGTCTGTACACGAAGAAGCCATGTGGTGAGAGTACTGCGTATGGTGACCGAGCGTAGGACAAAGAGCACGAATAGATTGGCAATGATTCCGATGATCAGAGGAATCGTGCACCCGAATCCCAGACCATAGTTCGATTTTATTTCACCTATTAAAATTATCTTTATTCATTATGGTTGTATTTATCACTTTTCTTGAAATTAAACAGGGATATCATGCCGTTGTGTAGATCACAACCCCTTTTCGTGATTATCATTAGTGTTTTCATTGCCTAATCTCAATCGGCAAATCTCTCAGGGTTTATTCTTCACATGTTTTATATTATTGCCGGACGCCATTCCTGTTCATGTCGCTTTTCATCATCCTCCATGCTGCAATATCACTGGTGAGTTTCACAAATTCAGGAGAGTATCAAATTTTTATTTGTCTGAACGAGACCATTTGAGATGATGTGCAATATTAATGCGGTGCTCAAGAAGCATGTTCTGTCTGGAACGCACTAAAAAGCGATGGTTATATATCGTTCATTTTCGAATGATGAGCCATCCTCTATTTGTTTCAACAACATGTGAACCAGGAATCACCAATGGCTTACCAAATAGAGGGCAGTAAGTTCTGTATAATACTCTTGGTCACAGATGGGATGATGAATTGAGTTTGAAAAACCTACGGAGGCGAACCAGCTTCAGGTACTGGGCAGTTTCTTCGGTTTCTTTCACTGTCAGTGGTATTTTCCAATTGTCCTTTCTATAGACATGGTGCAATTTCCCAAAAGTTGTGGGATGTGACTGGTTTGGATTAGCTATGTCTCGGCAAATTCAAATACGTGCGTTTTGCCATTGATAGCTATGCCTGCTTGCACCACATATTTGCTCCTGATAGTAAATGTGTTGTCCAATAACTTGATCCGCCAGATCTCTGGAACCACCTATGGAGGTTGTGGTCATTTTAGCTCGTCCATTCTCCCCTAATAGCAGACAGATTTGATAGCTCACTTCTTCTAGTACATCCTCAATCCGTATGAATCTAGGGGAATATGGTAATGAATTACGGGCTTTGAGGTATCTGACCGTGTGGGTATGGTCCAGCCTTATTCGGGAGGCGTTCCAATGTGCCCCTGACTGTTTACGGCCATCCTGCATTAGTCCTGTTTGAAGATAATCCCTTGATCCATTATGTCTCATCCGATATCTGTCCCCTCCATATTGCTCAAACATGAATGTACTTGATACTAGCCTATCTCCGTTTCAAATCCCCATTCATTAATCGGATTTGAATTTTTAATTCTTGGACATGCTTCATTAAATCTGTTGGTCCCGGGTGAACGGATCTTCTGATCATTCGGCCCGGCGTTTCAGGAAGTTTTCATTTCTGAACTGATTTCCCCTTCTACGATTATTTTGCATCCGAGATGACTAATCCTCTCTCTTCAACGGGTCGATGGTGATATGCATAAAATAATTTCTATTCCATTTAGCACCAGCTTAGTGGCTGCTTTCTCAATCATGCCTGATATTTCCGCTTATTATCTCGATTTTGTTACCACAATTGTTGAATCCAAACTGTTGGTCATTATGTGGCGCAGCTGCCCCTGTAATGCACCACAGGCCTCGTTCTGTTCGGCAATCCTTATTGCCTGCTTACAGCTTTCACAGACACACACACACCTACACACACTATGCACATGATAACAGCGATTGTAAAATTCACTCCCTGTCTCCAAGTATTTCGATTCAGCTGAACGTTTGCAAACTCAAGACCCAGTTTCCTGGACGAGCCGCATGCCCCGCCTTTTGTTTAGACACGGACACATTACACGTAGCATTGCGCAAAGACTGTAAGACTGATTGAGGAACAAAATTGTAGCACGTCACCACAAGAATAATACACGATACATGGATTACAATAGCAAAATCGATGCATATGGACTTGGGCGAATACGAACAAAGCGTCCCGAGTCAAATGGGGATCGAATCCATCCAGAAATGAAAACTGAAGTATTAAACATACCTTAGGTCTTTCTAGAATAAGCGTGGACAAGTCAAATGACGTAAGTTGCATCATTTATTCAACAAATTAATTTTCGCACGCAGAGAATTTCGGAAATTGAAATCTCGTGATAACTCAAAAAGTTCATTCATTTTTTTTGTTTTCTGTACTTCTAATCCAGCTGGTAGTTCAAATCGTTTTATCGCAAATTGTACTTCTGCTGTCCACAGAATTTCGTGATTCACAGTTCGCGTTTGGTGTAGGGATTCGTTTCAATTTGTTCCGTACATCCGCATTTACGCTTATAATCGCTTTGATCATTGTCGTCATATGCATAAAATTCTTTGTTTGCCAGTTTATTCCGAATTATTCTCTGCTGACTTATTAATCGTTCGCATGAATTTTTGTTGTGACAATTGTTTTCTGGATTGGGAACTTTGCTCTGTGCCCATATGATGTCATTTCCTCCCTGTTCTGACCTGCACGCATGAATTCGATGGGCAAAAGGTACAGCCCAAAAGATATCTCGTAATGTTTTCTAGAAGAACGATTAAGACATTTACTTGATATGTGCAGATTTCATTTGATAATTGTGTGGTTGTTAAAGCCTAAGGCTATTAACTTAAGAGAATATTCAGCTATTTTGCACGTAAGCAATCTAACTTATTCTCTATGATTCTTGCTACTGCCGTTATATTAGGACAAATTAAAAAAAATTCTGAAGCGAACTGGTTAGTCAGACTTTTCGGCGTAAATGGAATACTTTCGTAAGGTACGTCGCACTTGGCAAACTTGATAAACGAGAGAATTGTAAGGCATGAAGTCGACAACAGACTAGAAAGTATTCCCGAACCTATTGAAACAGCCGGATGAAATATTTAGGAAAAATTCTAACAACGCAATGGATGCATGTAAATTTAAAATTCACAAGAAGACTAGAACTGAAAATCTAGGTGTTATGCATCAACGTGTTGGCATTTCGATAATAAGATAACTATGTCTTCGGTCAGAACAAATAGGAGTAACATGAAATGGACGTCAATTCCACTTCGGCAGCCTCGTAACTATTAGCAGGACAATGGACCACTTAAATAGATGCCTGAAACGCAGAGCAGAATAGATGTGTACGGCGGATACGGCTGAGGACAATAGACATTGAAAATGTCTACTCAGGTTGATAAATTTATCAGCTAGTCCCGGGTGAAAGGTAAATTTCCAAGACGTTGGTGATGGAATCACAGTAGCTTGCATGATCGATGTGTGAGGAATAAAGAAATTATTGCATCATCATTATTGTCAATTTAGCCAGTGGCATTATCGTGCTTCAGAGAAAAGCAAGCCAAGAGGCACCAATCAAAAACAAATCACACAGTTGTCTCCTGACAATAGCGCTCGTGTAAAAGTAGCTTTAAACGTGAAGCATTCATTACAACTCGCTATCTTCTGCCTATAAGACAACAGGCCCTTGAATTACAGTAATTAGCTCGTAAACAGTGAGAAATTGGGTATTAGTGCATAATTTGATATTGTGGCCGCACAATGAAATACTACGAACTTGGCCACATTCTCTCCTACCATTTGTTACAGCTCCTGATACAATCATCAGTTGTCGTAAATTTTAATGAACGATGTCAATGCTAATTGCAGAATTGAAGGTGTTGCATTTGCTTGAGGTACATCTGCGTTCGAGTCCAGCGATTCGGATCCCAGCTGACTGTTAGACAGTCGGTGATCATGGTCTGCTTTATGAGTGTCATATTTAGAAGGAACGGTTAGCTGAGCACTGCTCATTCTTGGGTAGCTAATTGCAAATCACCATCGGTTTTTGTTTGCTCATTGTCCGCGACTGTGGCGCCCATGAGTCAAGCAAACTCGACTTTCTCCTAGTCCCACAATAAATCTCGTTTGCGAATTCAGTGCTCTCGTTTCGTAGATTCCAGACCATTCGAAGCTGCGTGATTTGGATTCGTTTTGGAAAACTCGTCAGACTATAAACAAGGATTAACTCAAGACTGTCCGAGCTTGTGTTGCCTTCTCAATGGTGCACACGCATTTAGGCGAACGGTTCGGGTCGGGCCGCGAAGAATGATGAACAGACGAATACACGGCAGATTCAAAAGACACCTTTTAGTCGTGGATTTGACAGAGGACATAGACATGAACCACGCTGATAGACGTATCACAATAAGATCACACCCACGACAAATTCGCATTACTTTCCGCAAGACAGGCCCGTGTCATTCACTGCTTCGGACGGATAAAGAAAATGGTTTTTTTTTAAGTTCTTCTGTCACGCACCGACTCGTTTCCAGAATTAAGTGACAGATGATGAGTCAGTGATCAAGTAGTTCCTACTTTGCTACTCCACAATGCAGACCATTCTAATCATCAAACATGTGGCATGGAATCAAAAGCAATATCATTCTATTGGAACAGCACGATGAAGAACAGTTCGGAAATTTGGCAAATGACACTGACTTCGTCCTCATTCGCCAAAAGTGATTGCAAGTAACTGAAAATAGAAACCAACAATGAAGTCACACTTTGGAGTTCAAAGACGAGTTTCCTTTTCCGTAACAGTGATAAATTTCCCTGATGTAACCCATTGTCACGAATTCGGTTTACTAAATAATTACTACAAATTTTGAAAAAAACCATAGTAATTTAGTAGTTATTCGCCTTTGCTCATGTCGATTTGGCCGTATTTTCAGACCGATCTAGACCATGTTGAACATCTTGCAAACACCAAGATATAACAAAAAGTGTACCGAACAATCAGATTGGGTTTTGTTTTGCCTCAACACCATTCTGAGTGTCCTATGGCAGACTGATTACTGGTCTGCTATATTTCGTTCCCAAATTTCTCTAGGATTATCCGGAGTCGTTCGACGATTTTGACAGATAATATTCCGAAGTGTGTGTTTGTGTGTTTGCGTGCATGAGCCAAGTACAGCCTGGCTGAATAAAACTCACAATAGTTACTAGGACAGCCCTTGTTTTACTCAAAATACGATTGTGGTGTATGCCATGCTTATTTTTGTACTGTATATGTCCAAATCTATGATTCGATTTTACGATACCGTTTTTTGAAGCTCCGACGCAATTAGGGGCGAAGAAGTTATGGTGTCCATTTATTTATCGGTAAATGAATCTTGTCCAAATGAGGTTAGGAGTTTAGCAGAACGTCAGTGTGTCATGTGATGAATTTACAATGCAATGTAATACAATGCAGGTACACACCCTTCAACTGTTACCGCTAGTTCCATTTCTTCGGCTGCCCTAACCCACCCATTTTATGACCCTTTTCAGGGCTCTTCATCTCTTAAAGTCGTGGTTCTCATTGCAATTTTTCACTTCCATGCAAATCAAAAGTTGTTGATTTTATTTCTTGAGACCTAGCCACTTACCATCAAGTACAATGCTTCTTGATATGACCCCACTAATCACCAACTTTACTGTTTGTTTGGGTTCTTAGATTGTCCGGTATTTGATGTTCCTAGCTAGAGAGGTTATCCGACAGAGAAAGACAATGTACGGCTAAATAGGATTACAGTTTGCATCGATGAAGAGTGAGGTGCAAAGGATGTTCTATTAATGGTGGGGTATGGTCGAGTTAGAGCATCGTGAATCTGTGCGAGACAAACCATGTCGAAAAGCTATGCTAGACATGATTAGCTAAAAGTCTTTACAAGACTAGAAGAGCCTATCTTCATTAAGTGGTAACTGAGTTGTTTGGATGTAACTCAATTTAAACGGGTTTCTGCTGCATCTTTTCCCAGCATGTGTGTTTAAATCATCACTCAGAACCTTTGGCCCTGCAAGCAAACGTGGTGAATTCGCCATAAAACTTGTGTTGTTGCACGTCAACTTTATGGTTTGTTGGACCATGAACTGAGATTCATCCACCGACTAGTATTGGAAATGTGAACTTTCAGACTTAGAATCATTTCAAACATTGCCTGACAATGAACCGCCGCAAATATCGGGTATGTTGGCAATGGAGATATCGTGGTTGGGTAGGGAAAACAGAACGAAGTGGTTATGAACAAGGGACAGATTCAATGGAGGGAAGTGCGACCAGAAGGGCAATTAGCATCATCCGCTGTCCTTGACAATAATGAGCAATCCGGTCCTGGTTACCTTGTTTGACGACTGACGCTATATGGACGGGTGCTGTTGCGGCTTTCATCAGCGGATCAGGAGGGCGAGTAGGGTTTTAAGGCAAATCTTTTGTTTCTACCAAAGACCAGTCCGGAATACACCGAAGGTTGGCTGAGTGGAAGTTCACCTGCTTGGTTCAGTTATTCTTCCACTCATGTTTCTAACTGAGTTACCAGCTCAACTCAAACATCAACCTGGATAACCAAGAGGCAACTTTGTCAGACTTCTGTCCATTACGCGCTCCAGGGATGATTGAAACGTCGACCAAAAATGGGTCAACCTAGTGTTAACCGGACCATGGAAGAAAGCAAACCGACGTACCACACCATGGTGCGGTCTCTCTGTGACAGATTGAGCCGCCACTATAGGTGAGCTTATTCTAATCTGATATTTTCTCTTCCCACAAATAAATTGTCGGCCATTCAATAAACCATTGGCATTACTCACTTCCATCACTTTCCTCAACATTACCAATATCCCAAGCTGCCTGATAGCTAGTTTGTGACGAAACTATTCTAGAAGGTAAGTGGTATGTCATCTTTCCTTTCACTTGACATGCATATTTATTAAACCGAAGACTGCATCAATGAACGGGTAAACAATCATATTTGAAGAGGAGAGTGCATCAAATGAATCAACAAAGTTGACTGAGAGGAATTTCAGGGGGGGTCTTGAAATTGATCTCCCACTAACGAATCAACGGTAATCACATCAGACTCGCCTGTTTATTCAGGGTTCATGGAAGATATTGTCATGCCGTTTGTTCTTAGGAAGTTCCTTTTGAATCCCCTAAAACCCCATGCTTCATAAGCATGAGAGGTTTAAGCTAAACACCTGATGACATCGTCGACTTCATTTGTGAATAATGGTCAGAACTGATTTAAATACACATGACTGAAAATCCTTAGGAACATCCCTCACGTTATGCTGTCACCCTTGCACTCGGGAAGAGCCAGACTGGACTCTTGATTGATCATGTTGTTCCAACTCATAGAATGTTCATTGAAAAATAGAGTTAAACATTCAACAATGCGCGCATTCAAGTTCTTTGGTCAAATCATTAACTACCGACAGATTACAGGACAACATTCATTAATCTGTGAAGCGGTACCTTGGTCAGTAACTCCCACCGTCCTTCCAATTAACGCAGCATAAAAACTAGAAAACCCATCCTATTTATATTTAATAACATCAGCAGTTACTGATCTGTAGACAAGTTAACACAATCACTTCACCAGTGTGAGATGTTAATTTACTCAAACGTTCGAAACAGCATGCGTAACACTGACAGTTGCTCCTCTGATGGAAATGGGTCTGTCAGTTCTTCTCCATTCAACAGGCAATGCATCGATCAGCATCACTGCTGTGCAAAGGACAACGGGTATCGCCTCCTCCAGAAAATGGGGAATTTCCTTCTGCCTGAACGTTTATTACATTTACACACAACAAATGCTGGCATTTCCTGAAATGATCGTTGTTTCATTGGACGAATAAAGACAGCTAGGTTTCCGCGAGCTGCAGTTTGACCTCGAGTGAGAATGAATCAGACATAGTGAAATGAGCACAGACTAGCAGGAGCAGTACCGGACAACATAATATAGTTTTGTTTTCAGCATTTCAGTAAGTTGAAATCAACTAAAACGAGACGTGATTGCAACTTTATCGCGATAAGGATTACACAACTTTACTGAAATCCAAAGGCGCGTTTGTACTTTCGGAATTCACGTTTGCTAATTGCAAACCAGAATTGGAGAAAAAGAGGTGAGAGAAGCTGAGCACTCTATGCCAGTGCGTCACGCCTGATCTAAGGAGACCTGAGTTGGTTAGCTATTTTATGTGTAACGGTCATCGATGCTAACTTCTAGCAACCAAAGCAGCATATGAACACATACACCACATTTGTCGAGCTTCAACTATAAATGCAACAATGTTTACGAAACTCATTACACCCAGCATGATTCGAAGAATGAACTACAAAATTTATGCTGTTTGCTAGTTTTTCCAATTTCCGTGTTCCATTGATTTCTGATTGAACGCAATAAGAATTTTCCAATCATCGAAAGAAACAAGCCGTGGTTCCCAGAAAAGGCTCCGATACTTTTGCTCAGAAGCTAGCAACTGTCTCTTACATAACAAATTCTGATATTTCCAATCGCGAATTTTAACTCATTTATTCGAAATTCTGGTCCCCTATATTCAAACTCTGATTCTTTGTGATTTATCGTTCGCCAACAATGCTCACTTTGCCATTTTCGATCTATCATTTTCAAGCATCGAGCATATGGGTGTTATAGACACATAAATCATATCACTGTTTTAGGAGATCTCAGAGTTTACAAATAAGAGTGATTTGTGCCCAACGAAAGCACTCCTATCAGGGGGTGCAAAACTGAACAATTCTTTGTTAACAACAACTCATCGCAGATAATTCACATCCCCCAAATTGTGTCCAGTGATACTCGTGACCATGTTCATATTCATGGAATTATCTCCCCTTAAAGTCACTTTGCCATACCAAAATGTTTCCATCTTTCATATGCTTGGCTGATCAGACCATTGGACCACTACAAATGAAATCAAATTCACTCGCCACAACATGCCACCTTTCGGAGGACAAATTTTGCAAGCACGTTGAAAATGACCGAAAATGTTTCCGCATCTACTTCCCTCCCTACTCCTGGAATGACTACTGGTTTAGTTTGGACTTCACCAACACCTAGTTCCAAAACTGGTGACATCGTTCTTCAAGACACAAATCATTCATCACACACGTTTGCAAACCAGATAAACTCAACTAACCCGAGTAGTATAATCAAGCATGTGATCTTCTTGCACGAATGAAGCGATAAACGTTTCGACGATGGCGCAGACCTCCCATCCCCGCTTCCCACCACCGATTCAAACAAGCTAGCAACACGTGATCAGCAACTACAATGAGAGCGGAATAGCAATTCTAATCCTGCCTAGTAAAATTCAGAATCCCAGTCGCCAACGGTAACCGAAAATTTTACTCCTCCACTCAACCCATCTACCGCAATTTCTGCTATTCTAGTTCATTTAGTAGTACCTCCGGTGAGCGTGTTTGCGAACCACACGAGAAACCCGTGGATTGTGCATCCCAAGTTGCCTCCACTTCCAATTTAACCAGTTATCCTGCACATCCGCTTGCTTTCCCTCTCAACTCCCTCTCGCCAGTTTACCCGTTATAGCACCAAGAATGTGCACACAACACTACGTTCTCTGAGCGTTTCCGAACCAATGGCTTCGGTAGGTATTCCACGCATAGTCTTGAGAATGTATACTCTTGAAATGACTACCTACTTAGCACGTCTCTTCTATCTTCTTACGGAATTTCTGTCCTTAATGTCTCCTGGAATCAGCCCATAATTACATTCAACCCGAACATCAGTGATCCTGTACACTCTAAACATCTATCGCCTGATTTCTCCCTCAAATCCTATTTCCAATGTACTTGAAATAATCATCTTCGACCAACTGCATTCGCTTTTCGAAAATGAGAGACTAGTGGATGAAAGGAAATCAGTTTCCGGATCTTAGCATTCAGCGGGCGATCTGGTGCCCTCATTTCATATTCATAATCAACTGTACTCGACGAGCACGGGGAAACTCGCATGGTCCCGTCCGACAATTCTAAGCATTTCAATCGAGTTCCGCATTGGTATCCAAACTGACCAAGTCTAAATTTTCCCATTTCTCCCATTGTGATCAAAATGTTACGTCAGTGTGCGAACCATCATTATTCATGACCTGTCCACCAAGTTCAGCCAAATCCACCGTTGTACTCTATCTTACCTCAGTTCTCACCATGCAAACATGAACATCGATCATGCCAGATACGCCGTCTGCGAATCCCTAAACTACAGTTTAAAGCGCATCTCAATTTGAGGGTCCGAAATTATGCTGTCACATCCATTGCCTCCAAACATTCTTGTTTCTATTTCACTGATTCATCATTTTTTCTACCACATCTGTTCCTTGAATTATCTATTTTGACTTCCACACACTCTGTTTCTCTTCTCGGCTATTCCACTAGTCTTTCACATCTGAGCATGCCTCCAGTTTCGTGCACAAATTTGTTTTCCTCTTCTGTGTTACACTATTCTTCCTCCCATCACAAAACTCAAATCTGCCTCGCATTTGAACATCGCAATCGCGTGTAGATGGCATTTGTCTATTTTATTTTCCTGTCGTGGTCTGGTTCGGCCGATGGCCATCCGGCTGATCGACCATTAATCACTTTCATCTGCTTTGCGGTCACTGGCATATTGTCAGGTAGTTGCTCCCCTATCCCTATTCCACTTTTATCACTTTCGTTCCTATTTTTGATTCTTAGGAACTTACTTCAGCAGTTCATCTTCCCGAACTTCTTGCACGTTGATTGTTTTCAATACCATATCGCCTCAGTCGGTATCCAAGACGATTCAGAGTAAATCGTCGTCATGCTGAAACACACTTTCTTCCGTCATATTGCCACAGTCATGCGTCCGATTCGTGTCCTTTCTTCAGCATTCAGATATTCGTGCCCGTGGTCCTATAACAGTTACTGTGTATACCTGCTGCTTTTGTGCACGACTAGTATTTCATTCACCTAGTCGTTTATCGTACTACGTCCACCTTTAAAACGTAGGACCATTTTATGGAATTATTAGCGTACCTCGACTAGGGATGAGATCGGCTAATTAACAGACTTGAACATTTCTTAATTTATCGTAAACTGCTTTTGTATACAAGCGTTCATCTTTTTGTTTGACATTGAATGTCCTATCATTTATCATTCTGAACATAAACGAACAATAAGTTGGACGAACGATGGGGAAAAGTGTCCACCTTGCAAAATGACAAATGATTTAAAGCCACTTGCGTTTTCTGAATACGGGCGACGCCTAGTCACCCATTGATGACTGATATCGAGTATCGTGAGAAGTGATGCTAGTCAAGTAGCAGAAAACCCCGGAGTAAGACAGTCACATACTTTGCTAGTTTTCTAGACGTCAACATGCGTAGAAAGAGGCCCCAGATAGCACAAATTCAACTATCAAGAAAGTTTATCTTTGGATTTGGTAGATAAGATTAAGAGAGGTGAATCCGAATTAAATATAAGGGTTTTGTCTAAACGGAATTGAGTGTTCATTAGAGCGTGGCAACTTTCACTAACTGTGCTGATGTCTTTAACACCAGAATACCATGTTGCCGATTGAGGGAAACGATTTTGTCGAAATTTAGTTTACATTGATATTCATTTTCATGGTAAGTTTAGCATTCTAATTGTGCAGGGTTAAAGGCCCCCGATGGTTTGGTGTTGTGTGTGCAACTAAGTTTACGTAAAACCAAAAAATAAATGTCTGGGTTTGCCCAACGTTTCTGAAAAGAGCATAGGATAAAAGGTAGACAAATGCATGTCAGAACTGAGCAGCATGAACCGGAAAGAGAATCGAGGATAAACTGACAAGGAGGGCTTACGGAAGTTCGGAACCTTGGCTTGCACTGGCCTGGGAAAACGGAATGCACTAGAACAGCAGAAAATTTATTCAAATCGATCTTATCAGGCACGCACAGCAGCAGCAATGCGTTTAGTCCACGGAACAAAGAAAACGCGAATCCAGCTGTATGGACTTCACTAATGTCGAGGTCAATCAATTATGTTGATGCTTACAAATCAACTCTGATCTCATTTGCCAGTGTGACAGAGGACACTGAAATGATGGCAAGATTCGATTGCTACACCAATTCCTTAATCCACACAACAAAATCAATCAAATAGTAAACGTACGAAGAACCGTTATCAAATGCACATGAACACACAAAAATAATTGAATTCTCCGTGGGATTGAAACCCAGGAACACTTGGTTCTCCTAACGGATCTCAGCAAAACTACCCAAGTCTAGCGAAGCGTCCGTAAAAATTACACTCTCAAAAGACAAAGTTCTCTCACTGCACCAACAAATTTCATAATCAACCCAACTCATGACACTTCCAATTTTCGATAAAACCCGAACTCAGTTCGAAACCGATGGACTTACCTTCATTAGCTGTACGGCTGAAATCGCAATCATTCCTCAATATTTATTCCGTGTTCTGCTGCTAGTACAGTTTTCCCGATAATCATTCAGCCATCAGGACAAACGGCGAGACCCTAGTGAACCTTCCGAACGGGAGAAGAATCACTGAGAAACAATCGTATAATGTATGTGTGGTAACTAGCTTCACTGGGTGATGCATTTGTTTCACCTCTGGTTAATCGATTCTCAATCGGAATAAGATATTGCTGGAATACAATCGCGTCACCGATAATTCTTAATTCATTCTGCAGTCTGTATTTTGCATTCGTCTTCTCTAAATCCCACTCTCTGTTTTTGCATATGGAGTCATCAGTGATCACCATCCGTGCACGATCGTGGCCAAATGAATTTGGTTCCGATAACGTATACCTGCTCTCAGTGTCTACCTGGACGTTTCGGGCAAGCGAGCGTAGAAAATGCGCGTGTATTCGAAAGACCTGGTCTACTCGTTCAATTATTGCTTAGTTTTGTTATCTAACTAGTCGGTTATGTACGCATACTTCTGATACACATTCTGTCCCCAAAAGATGGCCATGTATTTTTGATCAGACCACTGCGTTCATTTGCAAATTTTATTCAATATACCGCCTATTGTTTGAATGAAACCTACATGCCCCTCATTTGTTTGCGTTTTTTGTCGTTACGGTTTACCCGCTTTGATGTACTGCACTTCATGTATATTGAAATATTTTACTTCATTTTTTTGATTATGCCTATCTGAACAGAACCTGGGCGGGAAAATAAACTCCATGCGGACCGTCGGCTTCCAAAGTCCAGCCGCTCGAGTTTTGGCTGGTCTTGCTATAGCTGTGCAGCTCAGGACGAATATATGGTTCACACATCTAAGACCTCAACCATTACCTCCCCAAAATATTTGGCCATTTCTCACTTACCCACATTTATTTTTATCACTGAGCTCATCCACAGAATCAATCCTAAAACGTTGCTCGAATTTGGAGGTGATAAGTGCAGTACATCCATTTTACTGTCCCCCTCATTGCTCAGTTCGTTTACAACTTTCCTTGCAGCCTAATTACACAACCTTTTGAATGCTTGCCCTGCTACTTATACCACTTTCATTGTTAGGTATCTGTCAGAATAAGCCCAACAACCAATGACGTATAGTACCAGTATCAATCCGTTCTCTCCTCTGCAAATACTTAGAAGGTTTTCAATTACTTGCTCCTAATTTCAAATCAACTGATATCCAGTTCTGTGGACTTGTGCGGCTTCCATACAGCCCTTCGGTATTCACTTGCTAGTGGGTCCTACATAGTAAGGGTTGTTTTACTTGACTATATTGACACCTGATGCTTGCTCAATCATCCAACCCCTCTGCACGCCATCAAGTACATGGCGCTGATCCAACGTTTTCATTTTTCCTGACTCTGTTACAACCATACTCATTTTACTGCTTCCTCCGAGAATGTCCTCACCCCTTCCGAATGGCTAAGGCCTTTCCATATAAATTTATTATCTCTGTCCACATTGGCAATTTTCCTACCTACTTCATTTCGTTGGTTTCAAACGTGCTCATGACACTGATTTTGTTTGGCTATAAAATGTTGAATATGTTCTTCGTCATTTGTAATTTGATCTGGACGAAATCCGGCGACTGTGCTTCTTCCATTCTCTCTGTCACTGAATATTCATAAAGAAATCGATGTCATTTTTGCTTTTCATTTGGAATAATAAAGCAGAAACACGAACGACTAGGGATGGCAGTTCAGTTAATTTGAACTTATAGGAGTTAATATCATCGGGAAGTAAATGCCTCGACAAAATGTCTCAGGTTATGTTGGGAGATGGGAACAACCACGACACGACAGGCGGTGGCCAGGAAGATACGGTCGTGACATTTGGACATGAAAATCGCAGGTTTGAATTCTCCCACTCCCGGTCAACTTCCCCACTTGGCAGCCGTTTGTTGGCCACAGCCCTCTTCCTGAGAGACGGTGTGTACTGTTATTTCCGTAATAAGGAAATTAAAAGGAAAAGTGAATAAAAGATATAATCTCTTGGAACAACACGGGTTACAACGTATCTATTGACTAGAGCAGTCATAACATCGGAAAGAGAACCTATTACCGTATTGCGAAGAATGGAATAAAAAGTTCGGCCAGACAGTAGCAGTACAAAAGCAATATAAAAGCATCACAGAGCAAAGCGGAACTATGTACACATGATGCTCTTTATTGTGGTGTAACAATGAGAACATTTGAGATGAGGTTTAACAGACCAACTGTCAACACCGTGAGTGAAGAAATTAAAAACAAGGCTGAACTTGTCGGATTCCTAAATGACAGCCGTACATGTGCTTGAGTGAATCGCCTGGTTAAAAACACCGTTTAGGTTTGGGATTTTCCCAAATAAATAATTGGTTGCCGATAACCAAAACCAGACCGGTCTTCTTGATTGGCGTTATTCGACTAAGGGCTACTTGTCAACCAGCGCACCTGAATCTCTTGGTGTATTGTGGTTTTCAACGAACATATGCACTAAGGCAATTAAGATATTGCAAGAGAACCATTCTGGATGAAAGTTTTTTGAATTACGAATTCTAGGTGACGTGAAGAACGTGTGTGAACAATGAGAAATGAGGCTGCCAGAGGTCATTTATTTGCGGCGCACCTAAATTGGAGGCATACAATGCATCTTTGCTTTGTACTTAATGACGGTTACTTGTGAAAACATCTTTCCGTTTTTTTTCATTTTCAAGAGTTCAAACTTACAAATCTTTGCAGAACAAGTAGTTTTATTCTAGTTTTCGTGAGATATGCACGCAATTCTTCTTGTCTTTTGTGCTGAAAGTGCTCAGGTCAATTTACATACATTTTTCTTCATTTTAGTGCTCTATGAATTCTCATCCTAAGGCATTACAGGTCCCAAATATACTCTTTCTGGCTGGAAGAAGAACGCGTGTTTTTCTTATCGTCAGACCGCTTAGAACTGCTTGCATGTTGCATTGTAAGTTACAGGGATACGTTTGCAGATTTAACATTTCAAAAATATTTTGTTGAATATGACAGAACTTCATGCAAAATGGCATTGAACAACAAACTTCGTCCAAGTCTCTTTCCCATAATTTGGCTCGTTCCACGTTTAAAATCCTCCGTTCTTAATTCTCCGGGTGCAGGAAAAGCTGGTTTGTTTTCCTGTTTCTTTAGATGCAAATGGCAAATCGGTTATCCATGATCTTAGGGTTTACCTAAAATGTTAGTGTATATCGAGCTTTTCTCTTATTAGTGCTTTTCTAAGCCGTTTGATATACCGGAAAACTGTTTACCTTGATTTGAAGTGAATGGATTTAGTGGTTCACCGCAAAACTTGTTACTACATAAACGCCACTGAAACAGTGCAATAATAATTTTTCCAACCACTGGTATAAACGTGAATGTGCTCGTCCCATTGATATTGGCGTTTACCTTTTCACTGTGATTATTTCCAAAAGCAGGGGACATTATGGAGTTTCTAATTCTTTGTGTTGGATCGAACGTGGAGAATTTATTTGAAAATGACAAAGCTACTCAGAACACTCCTAAATCTAAGGTATGCAAGCTTGTTTGGAATGTCTTAACTTTAAGGTGACAATCAATAGCAGGCACCCTAGCAAGATGGTGACGAAGGAGCACGTAGAACACCAAGTAATGCCTATCTTTAAAATCTATCACCTACCTACCACGAGACTTGATTCGCTTCATTCGTATTGAGCTTCGCGTCCGAGCTCGGGGCTGGTTACCTTGCATTGATGTCAACCGCTCCCGTGGATCACAGAACCGGCCGGCAGTGACTAAGGGAATAAGGTCATGGCGTTTGGACGTGAAGGTCGCGGATTCGATTCCTCCCATGGCCGGTCAATTTCCCCGATTGGCAACCCTCTGTTGGCCGCGGCTCCTATTCTGAAAAATTATGTACATTGTTATTTCATTGAAAGAAAGTAGAAGATAAGTAACTTGAACGATAAGTTGAATTTAAAGGCTGCTTATCGTTTCCTGACCGTAACATACCGATGGGTCTGGACTGTGTCTGTCTTTGTTGGATTATGTTTGGAGTGAAAAATGGATCTGCTGTAGAACTATTTCACTTCATGCAATCAATAAATGGTTTATAATTTGGTCATCTGGTTCCACGTTCGAGCTATCTTCATTCCGCACTTTATCGGTCAGTCATTGTGGCATGTCTCGTTGAAACTAAAGACATGATGTCACTCATACTAGTATTTTTTTTCCGCACATGATCATACTTGACTTTAAAAATGTTAAATAATCAAAGTCAAAACAATCTACCAAAATTAGTGCCGTGTAAAGAAACCTGTCACCTATCGTCCTGTCTTTTTCAACAGTTGCAATTTATTGATTTAGTGCAATCAACAATGAAATGCTCTCGATGATACGATGTCATCCAGCGAAACGCGTGAAACATTTTTCAAGCACAGTGGTTTTGAAGTTTTTCTTGGATGGAGAGCGATGCAAGTATTTATATATGTATATATATATATATACGTATATATATATTTGTTCGCTGATCATACCCACCAAAAAACACTTTGTTGGAAATCCCTAATAATCAGTGCGGAGAACACAAATTGACAAATATATCTCGTTACTGTGGTTTCCAACAAATATATGGTGCCGCAATGAATCGTGCACGTTGCAGAATATGGGTTCAATTGGAGGAAATAAAATGCGAAACTGGTTAGCGATGCCTACAGTATAAAACCAGATATGGAATTGTATTGTATTGTATAGCATTCTGCTTAACATAAATAATGTTTCTTTTCAGCCAAAACACATGAAGATAAAATTAGAGTAGGCAAATGAATAAATAAATAAATAAATAAATAAAAAATAGATTCATCACTTCCTGAAAATTATAAAAACTGATCGAGGAATAGTCAGAGCACATTATGATAGACTGCTCAGGAAATCGGCTGAAACCCGGTAACGATACGTCAAAATTTGTGCTAAATGTGGATCAGTGGAATTCCCATAGATATTGATTCTAGACGAGGTGGAACGAAAAGCGGATCGTGTTGAAACATGAAAGCGACACTTTGAAAGATCGTTGTACAGAGGATGCATGGGATCAGAAAAAATTTTGTGAGCAAATTTCTCACATGCTGATAGGCTTTGATCACATAGATTAAGGGAAAATTCAGTTAGTGGTAGGAAGGGCAAGTGGCTAATAATTGATAGCACCCGGCGAAGAGTTCTTAAGTCTTTTCTAACTCAACCTGGGAGAATAACTGGTGAACAGTAAAGAAGGATTGGAAAAAACATTGGTATACAAGTCGCGAGATGGTGCTTTGTTTCACCTTCTAGTGTTGAAGTTTCCTGATTTGAAATGACAACCATCGAAGATTCTCTACGCAAGTAGAAAGTTGAGATTTATATTAATAGTTATTTCTAGATATTTCACAGCATCAACCTTGATAAGTGTATTTGAGTTGATGGAAGGAGTTTGGGATGGACAGGCCGACGAGGAGAGAGAAAGAGAGAAGAGACATTCGAAACACTTAGATATGTAGAGATTTAAAACAGCTCGTGCAGAGAAATCGTGAAAAGAAGATGGGTTGTCGGAAAGCCATTAAAAATCATGGCTGCTCCAAACGGCTTGAGAGAGGGTGACAACATCAGCATGATATAAAAGATGACAGGGTGGGCTTGCTGATAAGTCGCTGATATAATTAGAGAAGAAAAGCGATGAAAGAACAGCACGCTGCAGCGTGTCTGAGTTGTTAATCAACGGTTTTGAAGTTACACCATCCACTCGTGTACACTGGGTTCGGTTAGTAGAACGATCAGTCAGCCAAGTTAACAAAAGTCTGGGACAACCAAATGCTTGCGGTTTGTGAAGTAGAGGAGATCGTGGGATAGAACCAGATACTGACGAATAGTCTAGGAAGGTGCGACACACAGATTTCATTGATGCGTTTAAGGATTTACAAGTGTGGTAAATAAGGGAGGCGGCAGCATCCAAATTGGACATTTTGGGTAAACTGGAATGGGTCATTAGGTGAGTAAGTAGAAGGCTGCAGGCGCTTAAGCACGACAATCTTCGTCAGTTTAAGACCAGAATATGTTAAGTCGATGGAGCGAAAACGTTTTGCCAAAGTAATAGAACTGCTAGATTTAGGGATGGGTATAACAATGACGGGTCTCCAGGAATCAGGGTAGAAGACGAGATTAATGATGGGTTAAGTAGAGAAGTAAATTCATCGGTTAGAGTCACAGCAAAACGTTCATAGCACAGTGGATTACAGACTGTCGGGACCAACCCGTGTGGTAATTTTAGTGGTGCGCCGAAGGTCGAGCACCTCTTCTCTAGAAAAACTAGTAACTGTCGTATCATCACCCTTACCAAATATGACCGGAGTATAAGCAGAAGGAAGGAGGAAAGCACGATTCATATTGTCGACATCCGCAGAAGTTTTCGCGTGTTTCTTCTTCCCACACAATGTTCGGATGCCTTACCATAGGCATGGATTGTTGTCACTGGCGAGTGTAGTGTCGGTACGTTAGATTTCCGCTTTTATTCGGTTGGACATAAAAAGCACGTTTGAGTTCTTACAGAATTTTTAGAAGTGCTCCTTACATCTTCTTATAGATTCCAGTTTCTGGTTAGATATATGACCATTTAAGACAGATAGTTTTTCTGAGGGATAGCATATATCAAAGACTGCGTCTCTGTGAAAAGTTTCAGATGCAAACTCCAATTTGATTTGTTTGCCTAAAGAAATGGAAAACTGACCTAGCGTATATTTCGGGCCTTAACAAAAACAGACAATAATCGCTACTTGAAATTGGAGTAGACATTTTCGGAGAAAATAAATCAAGGTCGCAATAACTCTAAAACTGAGCCGCCTCCGGTGGGAGAAACGCAGAGCTCAGTCAAATCAAACACAATCAAGTGTAAGGTAGGTGCATGAACAAAATCACCTACGATAATGTGTAAATTATCCTGAATTTTAGGAACAATAAATACTAGAACCTAAGAGGATGAACGCCTTATTTACCGAAGCTCATCCGGTCTGTTATTGTATGAAGAATGAGTAGGTGAGCCATGGGAAAACCAGGAAAATCAAGTGAATAACGAGTGAAACATTTCGTGGGAGAATTGCATCAACTTCTACTGTGCTTCGGAATAACACCTGGTCAACCTGGACTACCGGATAGCTGTCTGAACATCACCGTTGATTGTGGAATGTTCGACCTTTTAATGGAACAGGCTAGCCAAAGTATTACGGACACCCCGGCTTTCTGTGCCTGACATGAGATACGATATCAGCGATCCACTTTGGATCATTACGTGACTCGAACACACACGAACCGGTTGCGATGGAGGGTATCTCTATTTATAGATTTGTAGTAGTAATAGTAGGTTGCTGAACTCATCATGGATATCTTTTGTCTCGCTTTGTTAAATCAGACGACGTCTTTAACAGAACGGAAAACGTATATTATTAGTCAATTTGCACACCGACATTTAGTCACACGCATGCCACATTGAAATCGTCATTGGGTGGCAACAGCGATGGACTATCGTTGTTTTTTAGATGAAATGAAATAAGGTTTGGTGCAGTGTGATGAACCTTCTAGCTTCGTGAAATGCAAACTCATTTGTCAGAATCAAGCCCCTGGTCCTGGTTATCTACCATCTTCCGTGGTTGGGTTTCTCTAATAAAATTCGCTATCATTCTCAAAGCTCTGTTGCGGTATGCCTGAATCTTGAATATTTCACCACGACATTTCGCCTCTTATTAACATCACTCTGGTGGTATTGGTGGGTGACTTTCGTGCTTTTGTATGTGAAGCGTCACTGTTGATGGACATCAGCTTACGGTCAGCGTATTCTAGATTGTTTTACAAGTAATTAAACCTTGTTCGTATACGACATATCTAGTGGTATATATTTATGTTGTTTCACGATTACTAAATACAGGATATACAAAGCAGCAGGTCTCTTAAACTTAATAGTATCATTCTGAGTACATTAAAAATCTTGGTTCAGTTGATCTTGCAAATGCGTTTAACTAAAATTGTCATCAAAATAGGCGTTATCTTCAAGATATCTTGGTTTTTCTCGATAAAATTACGATACTGAGGATGTCTTAGACAGTGCGATGGAAGTCTGATTAGCCCGCATTAGTTTGCTTTGTACACGGATGGATCAGCAAGATGTTCCGCACGAATTACCGTATGATTTATAACGGCACTTTGCATCCATCCTTCTCAATTATTCAAATGAGATTCTACTTGGATTTTGTTCTGTCAAATTTGGGAATAGTGGCTCATAATATTTCAAAGCGATGCTTCGCGGGACCTGAGCTTTGATATTTTTAATTTTTCAAACCTTTTATCAACGAAATCTTTCCAAATGCCGAGTCACCTGGGCGCTGACAATAGACTGCATGGTGATCGTCAGTCAAATGAACGGCGGTTACACCCTTGCAACACAGACTTTCATTGACTACAGTTCCATGATCATGTTTTTTATTTGATGATCAGCTCCTCAAACCCTTACTCTACCTCTGAAGAGTTTCGTTCATGACGACTGAGTTCAGACTATCCAGCGTCTTCCGATCGAGGTTACATTTTCTGAACCAAAAACGTTTTCAGAATATTTTATCATTACATATCAGTGCCATGTAACTAAGCGTTACTTCGTCATTATAAAACTAAAGCAATCTCAGAATTCGAATCTGTATTGCGTTTACTTGGCAGTAATTTGTGCGGTTTTCAATATTCGTACTATACAGACTGCTTTCCGGACTTCACACTCAACGAACGAAATTTGAATCATTCGCTCAAGTTTGCACAACTCAGGCATATGACTCCAGTTTGGCTCCTGTCAGAGCTTATCACTGGTGAATGCCCGTCATGATAACCGAGGTTTCATTCGGAAGATTTCATCTTGAAGGAATTAGTTACCATTGCTCTCCCCAAATCATCCTCACTCGGTTTCAAGAGTACGGATTTGGGCAGGTGATCTCTTGTATATGTGACAAAACAGAATTTCTGAGTCCATTCAGTCAAGCAAAGCCAAATGATTGTCAATTTAGCGGCCGCATTAAAACAACTGCACATGTTGCTCACTAATTGTGTGATGTGTACATGGAAGATCAAGAGCCTAGTGGGCCATGGGGCGACGTTTGTGCTATTTTGCTCATAAGACCAGGCCTAATGAAAAAAACGACGCATGTTAATGGACCATTTCTCGCTTCTCGTTTGGAAGCTGTGGGATGCCGATGGCTGTCATTAAACTCAACAATTAAAAAAAATGTAAGTAACAAACAGGCTGATGGCAGCTATATCATTTTCATCGTGTGATATCTGATGATTTTTGCTGCCGTAGCTGAGGTTTGGCTCAACTTTTTCTCCTCTTGCATTGTCCACCAGTCTGTGACGCGTGTGAACTTCATCGAAAACCACTGCATTGTGTGGATGTTACACAACATTAAATCTGTAATCCTAAGTTATTCGAATGCGACATCCGACCGGGCTCGATGGAACAGCTTTCCGACCAAATTCGCTTTTCTGTCCTGTGTGTTTTGTTGTGCTTTCTTGGTGCAAAACAGCCCTTTTGGTTTTACCATTTATCGCTTAGTTACGGCGCGCATTCAATAGGGCAAAGACAACAAGAGCTTCAATTACTTGACGTTTTTGAATCACGGAAGTTCGTTTATTGGTCGCAGATCACGTGTATTAATTTACTTAGGCTAGTACTCAAGAAAATGAGTAAGTGAAAGCGAGTAAAACGTTTTCGAACTTTTCTCAATTACATATTGATGCAAGGTAACTTGGCGCATTTCAGTAGGAGACTACCGATGCACAATACATTTTTTCAGCAATAGCTCGATCTTTACGAACATGCGGGTAATCACTAATTCGCTGTCAACAGTTGAATTATTTCGCGTTTTTCCGGCCAATTTATCATTGTCCCCGCGACAGAAAACTCCGTCTAAGAGGGAAAGTAAATGGCAGAGGAAACAATATATTTGACCCTTACTTTGATCCTCCTGATAGTCGTGGGATGGTAATTGCATGGTCAAGGATGAACGTTATTTCGTGCACTCAAAAAGTGAGCAATGACCATATTCTTTGAAAAGGTTTTAACGGAATAACGTATCCTTAAAAATGGGACTGTGGTTAAACCCAGCTGTGGGTGTGACGAAAACATCTGCAAAACCATAGATAATGGCATTGGTTTCAACTATTCAAGGAACATTTGATCTCATCCGATGGGCTAAATGGTACGTCTGCATTCGTTAGTTAGATGAGACCAACAAATTCATTTTCAACTTCAAATCCCTCCAGGAGTTTAGTGATATCAAAGCCCCATAGAATACGCATTATGGTGATTTTGCTTTGGCAGCTAGAAGAACAAAATCAGCTCCTGGGGTGTCTGGGATGCAGCTGACTCTCAGTCGACATAGGTCTAACTTCTATCCTAATGGTTTCTTGCTTTGCGTCAAAATGCTTCCGTTGGGCCTAGTTGCGAATTACCACAAGTTCCTACAAATTGTTTTCGTCAGTATGCAATGAACGGGAGGGGAATGTGGAGGCAAAGACGTTTTATTGACAGAGTAGATGTTGCTACGTAATTATAGGTGTTATTTTAAGCCGAATGTGTGCCGACGTAACACAAATTGAACCATTGAATTCAATTCCACTGATAACATAGTCACCATAGCTCCACGGTAAACGCCCAAGTTTCGCATTTGCCCAACTAATCTCGGCATACTGGCAGTCTTTTGTAATTAGTATTTGCCATACTATTTTCCTGGACATTTCTTTTCACGTCTTATAATTTCAATTAGGTGAGATTGTATGCAACTCGATCATCTGCGCATTTTACTCCGTTATTCGTGAATGTCTGTGGCTTCCGAAGGTCTGTTTATCTAACTGCTTAAAGAACAGTTTCAAACACTTGGACAGTGCACTTCTTGTGACATTATTGAAAATATAACTAGTCAAACAACGTGTTTCTTTGCTTCACAATCTCCGGTACATGGATATCCGATCACAACCAATAGGTTAGTTCGGTAATCCATGCGCCTTGGGATGGAAGCGCCCAACGTGTCCGCGTCTAGGATGCACTTTGTTCCAAAGATATCAGACATGAAATTTAGCGTTGGCAATCAAATCAGAATTCCCGAAATGTGTGAGGGAACGAATAGGGAAGAACTATGAAGAACTGCTTTGTGTGATGTACTTCATTAGTTGCCTGACCGACTGAATTAGTTTTGTTTTACTAAACGTGAAGATATTTACAAAAAGTGGAAACCAAAATGTGAAGCGCGAGTAGGCAACATCCAAAATTTCGTAGCCTGCAGAATAAAAATGCATAAAAGGATGTTCGGCATTTAGGAAACAAAAATTGCTATTCGTGACCGAATACCTAAAGGCTAAGTAGACTAAAAACACTCGAGAAACTGTATCCATTACAATGGGTTCTGTAAAATGACGATTTGACAATCTATCGCGTTCCAACTTGCAGCCTACTATTAGGCATTCCAGCTGTCCAGCCAGCCGTGAAAATGATATTTTTACTCAATATCATTAGCTGTATGTTAAACGTATTGGTCTTTTATGAAGACTTTCATTGTCATTTCCGTTATTTCTAGACGTCAGGGAATTCCTTTTGTTGGTACCATGAATTTAGATTTCCTCAAATAAACGTTTCCGAACCTACATAATTTATTTCACTTCTTCACTGGATGTGTCATTTTGTGTCGTGAATGTCCCCGGCATTATAGTTCCGCAACAGGTCTAGAAAATGTCATTTGTTCGCTAAACGGAATAACGATTATTTTTTCGAGAAACGATTAGAATTGCGTTGCGGAATGTCAAATGTCAACGGATGGTGTCAAAGCGGAGAATGTTGAATATCATCTTTATCGTCGTCCTATCTTATGGAACGAAATTTGGCTTATGCATTCCGCTACTTTAGTGGGTGAAGTGCTTTAAATAGATTTCATCGTACGGGATATTGCGAAAGGGATTTATACGGGTCCGCCGTAGCACGCGGGAAGTTGGATTTTCTTTAGATAGAGAAATACTACCGTCGGTTGTAGCATATTTTTCGAAAAGACGGTGCTCTTCCTGTAGGTTTCGGAATAAATTATAAAAAGGAAAACTTTACAAAAGTTCAGCATTATTAATGCGGGATTTTAGAAAATACAATAAGTATGGAATACTGACTGCCATAACAAGTGAAAAACATTATGACATGCACAAATTCAAATTATTCTCGGATCGTCTCAAAGACCCAAAGACAAATAAAGCCGGCATCAATGGAGTGGAAAATTCGTGTTAGTCATAGCTCGTGTTGTTGATTTTCATGGTTTCTGATGGCTGAGTTTGGGTCAGATTACAAGTGTATCATTATCAGTCAAGATTTACATGTATCGATTGGTAATGAAATGTTTGTGATGGAAACGCCAAGCTCAGCGACCAGAACCCCACGAAATCAAAATTAATGTTTATCGAAGAGCTGCCGACGAATTACCTGACTCCGCTTCATCCGCGCAACTCTGAACAAACGCAGTCAACTGCTATCGCAGGATATTAATTGCAGTTTCCATACTTCAGCTGTCCGCTGAAATGTCCGCCCATTAAAATGATAAGTCTGCTAGCAAAATACCATACACGCGCAAGGTTGTTCCACGAAGTTGACTGAAAATAAGGAACGAATAATTCAGTCACATCGGGACAACTACTTTTCATTCTGTTGTCACCATGACGTGTATTCCATTTCAGTTGACACATAACTACAAACTCGAAAGACCATAGAACACGGACAGAACAGCAAACAATGACCACGTTTATTGGTTGCAAGTTGGCAAAATAAAACGAGACTAAATAACTGATAATTATCCAGTGCGGTCCGTAACTACCAAATTTCGGAATCAATATTTCTCCATCGTCTTCTATAGGTGGCAATGCTACAACCAAGTGTGACATGACAGGACGTTTAAGAAACAAACAACAAAATAAGATAATTAAATAATCAAAATGGACCGACTGGAATGTTCAAAACACAAAATCAAGGGTTTTCCATACTACAACGATTGTGAAGTATCGAATACTGTTTGAAGGCGTCCGGTTTGTTAATTGTTTCAAGAACCCGTGCCCTAATAGTCTAACTGGGAAAATGTGTGAACTATTTCCTGATCTCTTAAATTCTCTCTCCTTTCTGATTTTCAATGTGAAACAGATGTTTTGGAAAATATTTTGCGAAAGATATGCTTCATGTTCCCAATCCTGACGGTTAGATAATGTGCTGTAAATACACGAATGCATGGAACTGACAGCATAATAACGATGGGATTTGCAACTGTGTTCATTGTTGAAATGAATAAACTGATCGCCTGTACATCTGATCCGTAATCGTAGATGAATGTTTCAACCTCGGCTGCCAGTAGAAACATCACTGAATCATATGTGTGCCCGAGTAACACACAACAGATGAGGCAGAGTGATCCGACAGTCATTGCCCGGTGCACTGGATCGACAAATGGAGGCGGGTTAGTCGGATCATTCGGAAAAGCTTCGTATTCCTCGTCTGTGGAAAACGACCACCTATATGGCTGAGTTTGGAGTTCCATTTCTTGTTGTTTGAGTTCTTCCACCCGGAAGTGACAAACGACACGAAAATGAGAAATCAACATGATGACCATCGGTATCAGGTGATAGACGGAAAACCAGAGAGGTTGATAGACTCTTGTCAAGCGATAAACGGTTGATTGATCTGAGGAAACTTGTGTAATGCAAACCATATTCTCAAACTTAACAATGAACGCGTTTGGAGTAACTGCCAGTACACTTAGTGTTACAATCCCGAACATGTTCCAGTAAATGTATGCCCTCTCGTATTTTTGGTACGAAGCACAGTAAACTGTCGCCCAAATCCGATTCAGCATAATGCATGTTAGATTGTATGTTGAAGTAGTTATCATGTACCAATAGGGCATTTGCGTACGCCACACGTGACATTGAATCCACCCGGCAATGAAATTTGTGTATGGAAGTTGTCTTAGCCATATGAAAATCATACTGCCAAGACAACTCAACATGTCGACGAGTGCCTGGACACGCAGATGCAATTGAGTCAGACGACTTTCGATCAACACAGACTGCAGTGCACTGAGCAAGAAAATATTTGCAAGGAATCCAATGCCAAGCGGTAGTGAACAGCCTATACCAAGGGCGAAATTTGTAGTTTGATTTGGGTTGAAGGTATCGGAGACCATGATTGCTAACGTACCTAATTTTCCCAAGTGACCTGGCAAAATTTTCCTACGGCTTTATTGCTTTTGCAATGATGATACATGCCGATTGGTTGAAAAAATTCAAAAAACGACCAAACTGAACGAATAGGATCGAGTTAATCTATGATAACTAATTCATCTAACCAGCGCAAGTGGCTTAAGGCTACACCAAAAGCATTTTAGACATTCTCGACCAATCACATTTCGAATTCAGTTAGTAAGCTTCTTAAATGCAAACAATGAATTTTAGGTTGTTGCTTGATAAGTGAAACCCCATTTGAAATTGCTCATAAACGGAAATGATCCAGTTTGTGGCACGTCTCAAGGATTCTGAAGATCAGCAACTCGCATTATAGCTGTGAGATATTTCGAGTGTAATCATTTATTACTGGAATGACCCGAGTTTATAAATGCTCACTCTAGATAGCTTTGTAACAATCATTGCTTTTCCACCGTGATCAGTCGAATCATGAGATCTAGCAATCCTACCAGGTTTGGTAGTAATATGATTTACTCAAGGAAAACGGTGCCATGGAACTTGAGAATAAATCATGCTTCCTCTAGCAACGTCTAAGATAGATGGCAACTAAATAGGGACATTATTAAACGGGATAGTGGCCGCAACCATACTGATGCCATAGTAAGTTACCGGAATATTTTCGAAAGGAAACCAAGGTAGTACATGCTCTTGTTTATTAGACAGTATGAGCAAACGTTGTGTGGGGATCTGTGGGATTTCACAGGGGCACATGTTAAAACGTTCGCATCCCGCAAGCTGCATGCCACCTACAACCAAAAAGATTGTTGTAACCATGCACGCAAATGGAAAATGAACATATAAGTGTTGAACAAAAATCCCTGTGTAAGTTGATCAAAAATACATGGCCATCTTTAAGAGACAACATACACATCGCAAATATGCACACATACGCCATTATTTAGATATCAAGACTAGGCAATAATTGAACGAGTAGACCAGGTCTTTCGAATACACGCGCATTTTCTATGCTCGCTTGCCCGAAACGTCCAGGTAGACACTGAGAGCAGGTATACGTTATCGGAACCAAATTCATTTGGCCACGATCGTGCACGGATGGTGATCACTGATGACTCCATATGCAAAAACAGAAAGTGAGATTTAGAGAAGACGAGAGCATGACAAAACCGCGACCGAATGCAAAATACAGACTGCGGAGTGAATTAGGAATTATCGGTGACGCGATTGTATTCCAGCAATATCTTATTCCGATTGAGAATCGATTAACCAGAGGTGAAACAAATGCATCACCCAGTGAAGCTAGTTACCACACATACATTATACGATTGTTTCTCAGTGATTCTCCTCCCGTTCGGAAGGTTCACTAGGGTCTCGCCGTTTGTCCTGATGGCTGAATGATTATTGGGAAAACTGTACTAGCAGCAGAACACAGAATAAATATTGAGGAATGATTGCGATTTC